>JABUQX010110180.1:0-20000 GCA_015478945.1 Trachelipus rathkii | reverse complement strand
AATAATATATACTATATATATTATATATATATTATATACGTATATATATATATATATACTATATATATATACATAATATATATTACTATATATATATATACTTATATATATATATATAATATATTATAATATATATAATAATTAATTATATATTTATAGCATTATATATATATAATATATATATATATATATAATATATGTGTTTTTTGGATGTGTTATGTGTGTGGTGTTGTGTGTGTGTGCTGTGTGTGTGTGTGTGTGTGTGTGTGTGTGTGTGTGTGTGGAAAGTGAGTATGCCAAAAAGTCAAATGAATTAAATGAAAAAAAAATTGTTTCATTTTATTTATAATATTTTTTTTTTTGAAACTCTTAGCTCATATTATGGACGCCGAAATAACATTTTTTTTTTTATTAAGAACCACCTCAAAACTGCTTTGGACACATGTGGGTTCATATGGACCCCGGTTGGGAAACGCTGCTCTACATTGATCTCTCAAAGATCTCACATAAATTCTCATAATTAGAATGGGCGTCAATTCCAAAACAAATTAGCAATCAATGTAAGCAAAAATTACCTGCATAGAGAACGGCACCGCCTTCCCAGACCTTTCAAGCACTTCTCGAAAAGAGTCATAATAAGTCTGAATCAAAACGTCTCTTTTATTCGATCTGAGCTCCCCATTAAGACTTGTGAAGAAAAAATAATTAAGATCAAAAGCAGGAGATCTTCTAGAGCCCTGAAGATCTACAAATCTAATATCAATTGGTATGTTATCTTCGTTATACCTAAAAAGAGATTTACTATTGTATTTAATTAATGATAGTAATAATAATAATAATATATTAATAATAATAATAATAATAATGAGAGTGTACCTTTGAATAATAATAATAATAATAATAATAATAATAATAATAATAATAATAATAATAATAATAATAATAATAATAATAATAATAATAATAATAATAAAATAATAATAATAATAATAATAATGTCGTTATTATTATTATTATTATTATTATTATTATTATTATTATTATTATTATTATTATTATTATTATTATTATTATTATTATTATTATTATTATTATTATTATTATTATTATTATTATTATTATTAAGTGTTTAGTAGCTAAAGTATTAGTATTAGAAGTATTAAGAGTGGTAGAAGCTTACACTAACAAAGCCAAGAGGAAATACAATAAGAAATATAAGAGCAGCTATTTCTCTTGATGCCTTCAGGACACGCAACTTCCCAGTCAACCTACTAACCAAACATGCTCATGCAAATCCACAAAGCCCCCTAGGGCTTGTCAAATTGCTGTAACTTATAATCATAATCCCACCTAAATCTTTTTCTTGGCACTCAGATTCAAGCCAATCCCCATTCATATCACAGTTAAAACTTTTATTTGAGTAACCTAGGTGAAAAACCAGGTTACACTTTTTACTATTAAAATTCATTTGCCTCCTTATCTGTCCTACCCAAAGAAGTTTACCAAGAATCATTTTTTGAACTGTCTCACCACCCTCACTATTCTCTAACAGAGGTAGCCACTTTGGTATCATCTGCAAACTTAGAAACCATCAATAAAGCTATCAGAGCATCACCTGAACTAAGAATATAATGTACAATAACAAACCTAAACACAGCTCAAACCCGAATAAACTTTTAAAATTTACAAAGTTCCGTACTTAACGACAGTAAAGTAGCTAACACAGCGTACAAATAGTTATTTTGCAACCAGGTCTACGGCATTCGTTTCACGTTTGTAGTTTTTATTTTCTCTGTTTCACTAGATTTCCATAGATTACAATTCTGAGGAAATTGTTCAGAACCGCTTCCACTTTTGTCGAAACATTACGCAATACCTATGGTCTTTCAATAGCATCTTAACCAATAAAAAGCATCTATCATTATCCTTTTGACAGGGTCCAACATAAACAAATTATTAAAAACGTTTATGTTTTACTAATGTAGAGTTGAAGTTTATTAGATTAATATAGTTAATTTTTTAATGATAGCAGTTACTTGATCACTAGTAGAAATTTAGGCATCCTTGTAAAAGAACCAAGTTAGAGATAGTGGGCATATTAGGGATCTCTTAGAGATCTCAAGTCAGATACGCAGTTGCCAAAACTTACCAATCTCACATGTTCTATCACAACTACGACTTAACAATGTTAATTAATTGTGATATTTATTATATCATAACCTAATTAACAAATTGAATTACGAATAAATGCTAAGAAACAAAAGTTTTAGACATCAGTAAAAACCTAACAGAATACATATGTTTATTTCAATTTTTATTTACTTAAATTAATTTTTGTCAAATTTTTATTCTTTTTAATTTTTGTTTATTTAAAAATACATATATTTTTTAAAAAACTTTTATTATTTTGTGTAAAATATTTTTTTTTTTAAATTTTGTTTTTTATTCTTTATATGTTTATAACTTAAAAAATTGCATTTTTACACATGCTAAAACAGTAAATCGATAAATTAGTAAATCAAACCAACCACCCCACCCTCCTTTCACCCTCCTTCCCCTATTTCTATGAGCTTATTGTTCTATTGTCTCAAGTTACACTTCGGGTATCATTTTGGATAAACATGGCATAACGTAAAATTAAGGGGTGGCGCCTATTTTTGCTTCACGCTAAGCCTAATTTTCACCCTCCCTTAAAATGGACATAAAATTCGAAATTTTCAGCCGATTTCAGCTTTTTTTGACTTCTAAAACGTCGTATTCCAGTGTTTTTCTGTGTCTGTAGGTTTTTGACATTTGTCGAAACTCCTCCTAAACTATTTTTCGAAATGACTTCAAACTTGAAAAATACAAAGATTGGACTATTATCTAAAAAGTGTTGCAGGGGAACTTTGATATTTGACCCCATATCTGAGCATTGGTCGATTTTCAAAACCTACTATTTTTGGGTTTTGAAATTGAAAAATTGGAATATTTTTTTTCTGTTTATCCGATCCGTATGTAATTTTCGGGACATTTGTAGTCGGGAAAGATCCATATTTCTTACTTAGATAATTTCCTTGTATATACAGTAGTTTGGGATTTTTTCTTGGAACAAATTTAAAAAAAAAAAAATATTTGGAAATTTTTTAAAAAGTTTCTTTTAGTATACAAAAATACCAAATTATTTAAGAAAAAAAGATGTATCTCGCCCGACTATACAAGCCCTAAAAATTTGATGTTGATCGGATGGTAGAAAAAAATTTATATTAATATTTCACTTTTTTCGAAAACGCGATTAAATTTTTGAAGAAGTAAATATATAGATTTAAATTTTTGTTTCCCTCTACTTATTCCGATAACATCAAATTTTCAGGGCTGTATAATCGGGTAAGCATCTTCTTTACTTAGATAATTTTTGGAAACTCAAAAAAAAAAAATTTACAAAATTTCCAAGATTTTTTTTTTTGTAAATTTGTTCCAAGAAAAAATCCCAAACTACTGCATATACAAAGAAATTATCTAAGTAAAAGAAATGTGCATCTCTCCTGACTACAAATGTCCTGAAATTCTAAATTAGTAAAAAAAAAAAATTACAATATTTCGAGTTTCAATTTCAAAAACCAAAAATAGTAGGTTTTGAAAATTCGACCAATGCTCAAATATGGGGTCAAATATTAAAATTTCCCTTGTCACACTTTTGAGATAATAGTCCAATTTGTATTTTTCAAGTTTGAAGTCATTTCGAAAAATAATTAACGAGGAGGTTTGACAAATGTTCAAAAACATAGGATTTTGAAAAAATTGAAAATACCAAAAACAATGACACAAGACACAGGAAAAACCAAAGAGAAAATAAAGATTTTTTAGAAGTTCAAAAAAAATCTACAGCATTTGGGTTTTATTACTCATTTAACAGACAAAATTTCAAATTTTATCGTCAATTTTTATAGGGGGTGAAAATTGGGCTCAGCCCGAAGCAAAAATGGAACCCTCCCCTTAAGTTCTTTATACACTGATCAACGAGTATACGCTAAGGTGACAAAGCGTCTTCTTAATACAAATTAAAACAATGCATCAGCAAAACTAGGAATATAAGCACAACGACCAAATCTAACATACCTTAAACACGAATTAACAGTCAAACATTAACGGAAAGTTCCATACTTAAAAGCAGTCGAAGAAACTAGACTTTGATTGCATTAAAAACTTGACTTATTTCACATATTGTCAAACATATCTTTAACATATTAAATGTTAATTTACATTAACATGGTGATATTTAACAAAAAATTATTACAATAATCTTGGCCAATTATCATACTGCCCAATGAATATATGCTAATGTAACAAAGTTTTTTACATTAACATCGTAATATTTAACAAAAATTTTATCACAACCTTACCTAATTATCATACTAACCAACGAATAATTGCAAACATAACTAAGTTTTATACAAAACATAACCTAAAAATAACAAAGTTTTACCCAAAGCATAACATAAATAATAATCAAAGTGTTTTATACAAAAACATAACAAAATAAGTTCTTCGTTATAAATATCATAGTGAAGTTTAATATTTTATTGATTTAAAATCGGTAAATCAGTAAATCAAACCACTCGTCCAGGCTGTCCCCTCCTTACTCATCCGTCCATAGCCTTTTAATCTATTGATCTATTGATTCAGGTTACATTTCATATATACGCGTTGTAAACACATAAAGGGTATCAGCGTTATTATCATTGTGTAGAGAAAAAAAAGAAATGAAAAAATAAAAAAGAAAAAAGAAAAATTAAAAAAGAAAAAGAAAAAGAAAAGGAAAAAGAAAAAAAAAAAAGAAAAGAAAAAGAAGAAATGAAAAAAAAATGAAAAAAAGAAAGAAAAAGAAATGAAAAAAAGAAAAAAAGATAAACGAAAAAAAATGAAAAAGTAAAAAAAAAAATAAAAAGAAAAAGAAAAAGAAAAAAAAAAAAAAAAAAGAAAAAAAGAAAGAAAAAAAAGAAAAAGGAAAAAGAATAAAAGACAAAGAAAAAAAAAGAAAGAAAAGGAAAGAAAGAAAAGGAAAAAAGAAAAAAGAAAAAAATATGAAGAAGAAGAAAAAGAAACAAAGAAAACTAACACATCAATGCTCATTTTACATTACTGTAATATTTAACAAAAATTTATCATAACCTTGTCTAATTATCATACGGATCAACGAATATATGCTAACGTAACAAAGTTTTCACATTAATAAAGCTTAAATAGAACATCATTCTGAACTAAGAATAATAATACAAGACAAACCTAACGCAACCCTTAAGCAAGACATAAGACTGCTAACATTAACAAAGTTCCCACTTAACACCAGTTAAGTAACTAACATTGCATACTAAACGTAACCTATTCATACTTTTTCAAGAATATCTCTAACATATTAACGTTAATTTTACATTGGCAAAGTAACATTTAAATTTTTTTTATCAAAACCTTATAATGTGAAAGCGGTTACATAAGGGCACAGCCCAAAGGGCTGCGCCCTTACCGCTTACACCCCCCTTCGGGGTACCCGAGATAGGTCTCATGCATCTCTTCTGGTGTGATTTCCAATAGTGCTTTACAGTGCTACTGTGCTTACATTTTGCCAAATCGTCTCTGTGATGATCAGTTTGTCATAGTAAAGCTTGAGATGTTATACTTTGTTAATGTCGGCAGTTTATTCACGCTCAATGTATGTCAGGTATGCTATGGTACTATATGTTATTAGTACTACAGCAAATATTATGTTAGCGTTTATTCGTGATTTGTAATGATCGAAGTTATTTGTAGCATTGTTATGACAGAGAATTTTGTGATGTCCTCGTTATTCATAATTAAAAATGAGTTATATTTGATATGCATGACACTTTGATGAATATGGAGTATCAATTCATTAGGCAAGATTGCTGGTATCTTTTGCATAGTTTGGACAGCTTTTTTAAGAATTTTGTATGTAGATAATGTAGGCTTTATTGCTCTGATATGATTGTAAAGGCCAAGTATAGTGTTGAGTTTGCTGTTGATAAGGGATAGGTGAGAACTTATTCAGAAGGTCCAAAGTAATGTTTTATTTCGTAGACCTCATCGTAGTAGTCTATTGAGGTGTTCACCTTTTGTAGAGTTGTTAGATATTTAGGCTCATGGTGTAATTTCTGTTACGTTTTGTTAAATATTACTATGACAATGGGAAGTTAAAACTAATTTGTTAGAGAAATGATAAGTCTCGTAAGATATTACTGTGTTAGCTGACGATGATGTGTTAGAAACTTGAGCATAGGTTAAGTTTTTGCTGAGTAAAGTTAGGTTTGAACGAGAATTTTGATAATGTCTACGTTTATTCATTGTTCAAAATGATGTTGTCTTTGATAGAATGGTCACTTTGTTAATGGATTTTGTAGATAATACCGCTTTAGCTGTTGCTGATATGTGGGAAAAGTGGATACTTGAGTTTTGTATGTCCTGTTAGCTACTTTACCTTTGATAAGTAGCAGAATATTCATGCGAGGGGTATGTTAGGTTTGTCGTTGTACATTATATTCTTAGTTCAGGTTATCATATGTTAGCTTTATCGGTGTGAAAACCTTGTTACTTTAGCATATATTCGTTTGATCTGTTATGATAATTAGGTAAGGTTATGTTAAACCTGTTTGTTAAATATGACTATGTTAAGTCTAAAAAAATACAAGATATGTTACAGATGCGATTGAAAAAGTGAACAGGTTACATTCTGTATGCAATGTTAGTTAACTTACTGTGGTTAAGTATGGAAAACTCAGTGATGCTGATGCTATTTGAACGTAAGTTTGTTAGGTTGTCGTTTACATATATTCTTAGTCAGGTTATATATGTAGCTTTATTGATGCAAAACGTTTGTTACGAGGAGCATATATTCGGTCAATATATAAAAGAATTCATTTTTATGTATGTTTATCCAAAATGATACTCAAAATATGACTTGAATCAAAAGATTCAATAGATCATAAAGGGTGGGTGGGAGGGAGTGGGAGTGACGGGTGGGATTGATATACTGATTTATTGATTTACTGCTTTAAAATCAGTAAACTATCACCTATTACTATGATATTTTTATTCAAAGAACTCTATTTCTATGTTATGTTTGGATATAAATTTGTTTTTTTGCAATTATTCGGTTGGGATTATGATATTAGGTAAGGTTGTGATGAATTTATTTGTTAAATATTACTAGTTAAGTAAAAAAAATTTGCTACGTTAGCATTATATTCGTTGTCTGTATGATAATTAGACACGGTTATGCTAAATTTTTGTTAAAAAATTACCGCTGTTAAGAAAATAACGTTAATAGGTTACAGATATGCTTGGAAAAAGTGTGAATAGGTTACGTTTTACGTTTTGTTAGGTAATTTACTGTTGTCAAGTATGGAACTTTGTTAACGATAGTAGTTTATTCGTACGTATAGTGTGTTAGGGTTGTCGTTGAACATTAGTTATTCTTAGTTCAGGGAGATGCTATGTCGCTTTATTTAATGTAAAAAACATGTTACGGTTAGCGTTATATTCGATGCTAGTAATAAAGAACTTTATTGATGCTCATATTTACAAATAGAACTCAAATTGTGACGTTGAATCAATATTATCAATAGATCAAAAGGTCTGGAGGGAGGGGTGGGTGAGGGTACTGGGTTGGATGTTTTGATTTACTGATTTACTGCTTTAAAATCAGTGTAAACTATACACTTTACTATGATTTTTATTCAAAAAACTTATATTAAGGTTATGTTTGGTTAGAACTTTGTTATGTTGCAATTATTCGTTGAGTTTGAGTTGATTAATAGACAAGGTTCTTGATACAAACGTTTGTAAATGTTTTAACTGTTGCCAATGTAAAAGTTAACGTTAATATGTTATTCAAGTTCTTTAAAAAAGTTTGAATTATAGAGTAATCATATAATTAAATTTTCTATTTTTAATTTTAGGACCTTTTCTAGTGGTTGTAGTTTTATTCTTGCTTAAGGTGTGAAAAAATGTCGTGTTCATTATATTTCTGCAACGTGATATGCTATGTTAGTGTTATTAATGTGAAAAACTTTGTTGCGTTAGCATTATATTTGTGTCGGTATGATAATTTAACAAGTTTATGATTAATAATTTCAATCGAGAATTAATGTAAATTAAACCTTTGTGTTTAGTTTCCTTTTTCTTTTCTTCTTCTTTCATATTTTTTTCTTTTCTTTTTAGTATGAATTTTTCTGGATGGTTCTACTTTCTCTTAATTGTTATTCTTTTTCATTCTTCTTTCTTTTCTTTTCTTTTTCTTTTTTTTCATTATTCATTTTCAACTTCTTTATCAACTCTTTGTCTTACTATATCATTTTTTTCCTATCTTTTTCACATTTTCATTTTTTCTTTCATTTCTTTCTCTTTTTATTTTACTTTTTTCTTGTTCTTTTTTAAATTTTCTTTTTTCATTTTTGTTTCATTCTTTTTCTTCTCTATATATGATAATAACGCTGATACCCCTTTATGAGATTACAACGCTTGTATATGTAGAATGTACGGGTTCTGAATCAATAGATCAATAGATAAAGGACTATGGCACGGTAAGGATAAGAAGTGGACAGCCTGACGAGTTGCGTTTTAGCTTACTGATGTTCCAATTTAAAATCAGTAAACTATTATCCTTTAGGATAATATTTTATACGAAGAACTTATTTTTGATTATGATGGATGAAAACTTTGTTATTTTTATGTATGTTTGGTAAAACTTTGTTATTTTATGTTATTTTGTATTATTTTTTTTGTTTATGGTTTGCAATTATTCGCGAGTAACATGATAATATTCATTTATGAATAATTTTGTTTTTAAATATTACGATTATAATGTAAAAAACTTTGTTATGACAGCATATATTCATCGGGCAGTATGATAATTGGACAGGATTATGGTAAATATTTTGTTAATTATCACCCTGTTAATGTAAAATTAACATTTATATGTTAGAGATATGATTGCACAATGGTGAATAGGTTACGTTTTTTGTATGCTATGTTAAATCCTTCGATGGTGTTAAGTATTGAACTTCGTTAATGTAGCAGTGTTATTCAGTGTTTAGTATTGTAATTTGTCGTTGGTCGTCTATACTTCCTAAGTTCTGATGATGCATTGTTGTCTTTATTAAGAAAGCTTTGTCACGTTAGCGTATACTTGTTGATCAGTGTATGAAGAACTTAATTTTACGTTATGTCATGTTTATCCAAAATGATACTCGAAGTGTAACTTGAGACAATAGAACAATAGCTCATAGAAATAGGGGGAGGAGGTTGGAAGGAGGGTGGATGTTGGTTTTAGATTACGATACTTAAATAACTTTACTTATTTACGAGGTAAAAATGCAAATTTTTTAAGTTATAAATATAAAAAAAATATAAAAAAATTTGAAAAAATAAAATATTTGAAACAAAATAAATAAAAGTTTTTAGAAAATATATGTATTTTTAAGTAAAGAAAATGAAAAGAATAAAAAATTCGAAAAAAAATAATATTAAATAAATAAAAATTACAATAAACGTATGTATTCTGTTAGGTTTACTGATGTTAAAAAAATTTTGTTATGTTAGCATCTATTCGTAATTCAAGGTTGTTAATTAGGTTAATTATAAGTAAATATCACTATGTTTGAAGTATTAAATAACATTGGTATGTCCGTATGTTGTGATGCTGGAACATGTCGAATGGGTAAGTTTAGGCAGCTGCGTATCTTGACTAGATAATTTTAACAACCAGGTATAGAGTTAGCATTAATCGTGATTAGTTAGATAATAGGTCTATGTCATGATAAATTTTTCGTTTAGGTTTCTTAAAAATCGTATGCTAATGTATAAAACATAAAGACATTAACAAAAACGTGTAAATGTTTTTAATAAAGTTGTTATTGTGACCCTGGACCAAACAAGAATGTTAACAAAACAAGAATCAATGGTTTCGAAAACGAACCAAACAAGGATCATAGGTATTTGCGTTAATGTTTCGGAAAAGGAGGAGTTTAACAATTTCTTGGCACTTGTAGTCTGATAACTTCAAGTAAAACAGAAAATACAAATACAAACGTGAACGGAATTGATCGTAAGACCTGGTATGAAAATACAAAATTTTGTACGCTGTGTTAGTTACTTTACTGTCGTTAATACGAACTTTGTTAATTTTTGAACGTTATTCGTTTTAGCTGGTTTAGGTTTTATTGTACATTATGATTCTTAGTTCCGGTTGATGCTATGTTAGCTTTTATTGATGTAAAAAAATTAAAAACTTTGTTACGTCAGCATATATTCGCTTATCAGTGACTAAAGTACTTATTAATAATATTTGTTTAAAATTACAAAAATATGACATCAGTCAGTAAATCAATAGAATCAAGAGATCAGTAGGATCATAGATCACAGATGGAATGGGTGACGGGGAGGGTAGGGGATCTGTTTGATTTACTGTTTATAGGTTTAGGACGATGTAAAAACACCTTTTTTTTGCGCAGTAAGACATAAAAAAAAATAATAAAAAAACATAGAAAAAACAGAAGTTTTAAAGGAAATTAAAACAAAAATAAATAAAAGTTTTTGGTGTTCTTATGTGTATACCGAAAGAGTATGACTGAGTCAGAGGTCAATAGATTTCAAACAGATCGAGTAGATCGATTGAGCAATAGACTCACGCGTGGATGGGGAGGTGCAGATGTGGTGGTTTGAATATATCTACTGATTCTTACTGTTTAGGGTATTGTAAGAAAATAAATAAAAATTTAGTTAAAAACAAAAAAAGTTTAAAGAAATAAATAAAATTTTTAAATTTTTTTAAAAATTAAACTTAATAATTTTTTAACAAAAATAAAAATAAAATAAACAAACACGAAAGCAACACTGTTTTATTAACCAATATTTACTAAACAAAAGGACAGGAGCTAGTATTCTACTATTTTACTGTGCCAAGAATGAGTTATGTTAATGTTAGCTTTTATGTTACTATGGGTATATTTGTTGATCCGTATGATAATTAACCAATTAAGATAAATTTTGTTAAATATTTACCGTGTTATATGTAAAATTAACCTTGATGTGTTAGTTTTCCTTTTTCCTTTTTCTTCTTCTTCATATTTTTTTTCTTTTTCCTTTTATCTTCTTTTTTTTTCTTCTTTTCCTCTTTCTTCATCCTTTTTCTAATTTTTCTGTCTCTTCCTCTATTTAGCAAATTCATTTTTCTTTTTCATTGTTTTTCCTTTTTCATTTCTTTTTCTTTGCTTTTTTTCATTTTCTTTTTTCTTTTTTTTATTTTTCTTTTCTTTTCATTTCGTTTCTTTCTTTTTCTTTTTTTTTTCTTTCTTTTTTAAATTTTTCTTTTTTTCCATTTTTCTTTTTCATTTTTTTTCATCTCTATATTTTGACCATAATAAGGAAGTTAACCTTATGAGTTTACAACGCGTGATGAATGTGGACTGTGAATCAATAGATGCATAATTAAAAGGCTTATGGACGATGGATAAGGAGGGGGACAGCCTGGACGAGTGGTGTTTGAGCTTACTGATTTTCCAAATCAAAATTCAGTAATTTATGGAAAATTTTTGCTATGAAATTTTATTGGAAAAAGTTATTTTTGTGTTACTTGCATAGAAACTTTATTATTTTATGTTAATGTTTGGTAAACTTAGTACTTGCTTGAAAGTTTGTAGAAAACTCTGGTTATATTTGGAAAAAATAACGTTGCTTCTATTTTTGAAACAATAATTTGGTAAGGTTGATTAAAAGATTTTTATCTAAAAATTACGATTTAAAGTAATAAAACTTTTACGTCAGCTTTATATTCGGTGGCCAGTATGATAATTGGACAAGATTATGTAAATTTTTTTGTTAAATATCACCATGTTAATGTAAATTAACATTATGTTAGCAATTTTTGAAAAAATGTGTTATAGGTCAAGTTTTGTATGAATATGTTAGTTACTTTACTGTTTTTAAGGATGGAACTTCGTTAATGTTATCCAGTTTATTCGTGTTAAGGTATGTTAAATCTGTCGTTGTGCGTTACATCCTAGTTCTGATGATGCATGGTAACTTTATTAAGAAAGAAAGCTTTGTCACGTTAGCGTATTACTCGTTGATCAGTGATATAAATGGAACTTAAGGGGAGGGTTCCCATTTTGCTCGGCTGAGCCCAATTTCACCCCCATAAAAATGGACATAAATTCGAAATTTTCAGGCAATTTTGACCATACAAAACACAAACTGTAGCTTTTTTGAACATCTAAAAGCCGCATGTTTAGCGGGAGGATATACGATAAGAAACACACTCTGTGTGGAATGAGATCGTGAACTAGTAGTAGCCTTGGGCTCTTTCTGTCTTCAGGTGTGAGTTCATGGTATAAAGAACCTATAATATGAGAAGGTGAGTTTTTCCGGGAAAGTATTATCGCAAAACAGAGATATCTTAGAAATATGTAAAAGAATCATTAGCAAAGTAACAGACTATTTTAACGTTGTTCAATGCGAAACTTGTGCTCCTAAACTATGTTTCTATAGGAACTGACTCAAACATAAAAAAAGGAAAGCACCAAAAGGTTGGACTATTATCTAAAAAGCTCTGGTGCGGCGTGGATAACAGATGGATGGCAGTGAAAAATGTAATGTGTAGATGAGTGGTATGTAGTAAGGGAGGGAAAGAAGAAGATTTTCAAAAACAGTTTTTGCAATAATAAACAAACCCCATAAAAAAATCTAAATGAGAAGGCATTATATAGCTTTATAGTATTCAAGAAAGTAAAGATGCAGATTGTTCCCAAAAAACTAAAAAAGGTACCTTTGCAAGCACAGGAAGACGCGGTTCCAACATGTGAAAGAGTTGGTGAAGGAATATTTGGTGTGAGAACTCCTCTTAAGGTTATGTATATAAATGAAATTTAGTGCAGAGGAAATAGTTGAAGCAGAGATGTAGGGCGTGAAAATACCTTTTTTTTGTTATATCCAACGATTGTAGAATTAATATGATACTCTGAGGAGGCTTGCGCAAATGCCATAAAAAATAGACAGAAAAGCACCTCTCCGGGTACAGAAGATGGGGCGATAGATATTGACCACGAATATATATACTTGTTAGTAAAATGGGAAGAGCTTGAGAAGAATTGTAAGAAAAATATAGGAGTGCAGTAAGTTGAATTTTTTTTTCTAATAGTGTTGGGTATGGAGGTGGGTATAAACAAATAGATCAGTTTCCCCGGTTACAAGGAAGAAGAAGAAAAAAAAATGCATGTTTGAGGTAAAATTGTTTTGCCCCTATATTTATAAAGCGGAAAAAGATTGTATATAAGAAGATCTATACTTTCTTTTATAGGAGTAATAGCACTACGGAGCAGAGTATTACGCAAGAAAAATAGTATGTTCATAAGTATAAAAAGAAAGATGTATCTAGATAACGAGGACCGATGTGGTTTAGAGAGAGTACAAGTACACTTTGAAATGTTGGATGAGAGCTAGAGCGGATTTCAATTGTAGATGAAAAAAATATGAAAGACCTATAGAGATCAAATGATGGAATTTCAGTTCGCATGCGCGTTTTACTCTGCGAAAAGTATTGTAACGCTACTGCTCTTGAAAAACGTATTATAGCATATAAAATCGACAAAGTAAAATGGCTTGCCTTTGGATTCTAACATGATAAGTAAGAATGAAATTAATTTAAGTCAATAATAAGAAAAATTAACGAATGTGTGTAACGTAAAGGCGAAGTAAATCGCCATATTGATAAATGGTATACTAAGGCAATTATGAAAGATCCGGGGCAAGTATTACATCTTTTTTTCTTAGGCGTGATGAAAATTATAATAAGTTGAAAAAGAGATTATTATTTTGATAGGCTTATACTGGTATCCACGATTGACATATGATACCTCAAGCAGAGAAAACAAAATAAATATAATTTTCTTAAACAAAATTCTCCAAATAATTGTTTTCATTGTGTTTTGAGAGAAACATTGACTCTGTGTAGAAAAGATCCGCTCAAAATGACAAAAAAGGATAATATTACAGACAAATTAGGTCGTTAGAAAATGTAAGCTAGGTAAGATTTAGTGTAGATCTCTCTTGAATAGTGCGACCGTGCGAGAAATAATCACTCTAGGACGAAAGAATGATCTAGATGAGCGAGGAAGAATCGGACGGTATTCGTTAGAGAGAGAGTAAATGCAGAAAGATGTATAAAAGTGTCCTTCTCTATATGTTAATTTCCAAAACCCAAAAATAGTTAGGTTTATATGAACCCATATGATAGAATCGCTACAGAGACTGAGCATGAGTGAGGGTGGGTCAAATATCAAAGTGTCCCCGTGCAATCATCAGTTTAAAAGGATGCCGTGGAGAAACGATTAAGTTCTGCACGTTTGGAAGTGTGGAGATGGAGGATAAGCCGAGAGGTAAGGACCGAGGAAAGATGAAAAGATGCGTCCATGGAGAAGCCCCCTTGAGAAGACAGGGACTGCACGATGCCGCCAGTGCGAGGAGAGGTTACTCGGGAATATGAATACTGTCTCCAATCTTTTGTTATATTTTTTCTATCTCATGTTACAAAATATTCAAAATGTGTCTCAGCCGCGTGAACAGTGCTTTCGGTCCCTCCTCTACGAGAAACTGGGGTCAAAAAACTGAAGATCGTAAAAAACACATAGAAAAAAACTAACTGGGGAGACATACGACTCGTTATTTCTCTACAACATTTAAGAAGTCAATTCCTTTGCAATCTTTTAGTGAAGGCCTTTAGATGAGCGTGTAGTTTAAGGTAGGTTAGTAATCTTCATTAGTTGAGGTGAAGAAGTCGCGGTGCATAAGCCATTAGGTTAAGCCTAGTATAAGAGGCGTGTAGAGGTCCAAGTTGATTGATAAAGGGTTGTACGTAAGAATGTACAGATCAACAATATTTTTATGATCCATTTTAAGTTGATATTATATGGAGAGTATAGAAAGATTTAAAAATTAATATTAGGGCTAGACTTAATGACGTTGATAGGCAAAAAATATATGCAGCCACCCCTATAATTTTACGTTATTTATATGATATGCCATGTTATTATACCAAAATAATTATAGTATACAGTCCGAAAGTAATGTATAGTATATAGTAATCTAGATAGTACATCTTACAACGTACACCAACACCACACTTTAGGGTCATATAAGATCAATATAGTGGTGGAAAGTAAGGTGAAGTCAAACAGATAGAAGCTAGATAATTTATAGGTAATAATAAATCTAGTCATCTATTTGTATTTATAGAGTGAATAATCTTTATATTTATATATATATAATATATATATAATATATATATATATAATGTAGAAATTATATTATATATATTAGGCTTTTTTATTTATAAAAATATTATACTACATTTTATTGACTATAGTTATCACAGACTGGTTAAACAGTTAGCAAATAATCACTTCCTTTGCTTGTTCGAAAAGGAAAACTATAAAAAACCGAAACTTCTTTTAGAGTTATAAACATGTATTGTCCCATCTCCATTCGATATACAAACTCAACATCTTTTCTACACACACCAAAAAAAAAAAAATACTTATATATTATCACAAAAAAATTAATTAAATACAAGTTTTTTTAAATGAAAATATTAATGTATTTATTCAATAAATAATACAAAATTATAAATAAGTAAATAAAAATTATTGAAATAAAAAATTTTAAATTTAAATAATATAAAAACTGTCAATAAACATAAAGTTCTTCTGTTAGGGATCTTCCTGAATGTTAAAACTTTATTATGGAAACCTTTTCATGAATAACTAAATTATGTAGGATCTGTGTGAATGATTTAATTGGTAATTGACCATTTGTGAGTTCTATATAGGTATACTAAGGTGAATAAAGAAATTTCGTAATTTTAAAATATAATTATCAGATTCTAAGAAATCTCTTAAAAGATAGGTGATGATACAATATATTCGTATTAATCAACATTTGTGATAGGTTATTAATGTATTCTAAAAAAGGCAAATTAAAATATACTTGCTATATATCATAAGTATACGTTATCATGACTATGAGTAATCTTGAAAAGGACTACATTCTCTGTTAATTAAGATAATGAAGCATACTTTAAAGAATTTATTCTCGTCCATTGTAAATTATGCTTTTTTTAATTTCACCGCTTTTGATTGTTCATATTATGCTGAATTAAGGAAGACTTTAATTATAATGAATAAGAGAAGTTATTACTTCTTTTATTATTATTGAAATAAATAGTTTGATATTTGCGTTAAAATATATGTTTTTTTCATTAAGATAATTTTATTAATTCTATTCTTTTTTATAAATAAAATACTTTTCTCTTTAAAAAAAAAAGCAAAAACAACAAGACTACTTATTAATAAATTATGATTAATATAATTATATTTATTTATTTTTCTAATAGATAACTTATTATAAATAATTTTTATACTCTAAAATTCTCTCAAAACAAAAAAATCCGCTTAATTTGCTTTGGGCATGGTTATCGTCCAATTTAAGTTTAAAAGTCGTTATTTTAAATGGCGGCGTATTCTCCCTTTTTCGTTTACAATTGCCAAATTCTGGTTGATCCTATATGTTATTATCGTAATATTGCATTTAGTTTGTGTACCAACATTCTAGACAAAAAAATAAAGACATCCAAAATAGGAGTATACTTAATTTAATTATTATCAGTAGAACATATAACAATTATATGCAAACAATAAGATCCACATCTATATTAAAAATGAACGAGACTCGTGCTTCGACACGATCATAAGTAGCACGAGTGCCAGGTACGTCCTCTCGTGATAAAGTATTTTCGAAATATATAAAGTATTATATATATATATTAGTTATGAGGTAAGTAGTAGAAGAGTTATTGTAAGCAAATTTCTTCAGACTTATAGTCATTGGAAATAAGATCTCATATGATTAAAACAGGAAATATAAAATAAAATTACATAAACTATATGTAAATAACAATTGTATTCATCGTTAATATTATAAGTAACTATCAGTGTAATAATAAAATATAAAATATAATGATAATATCCAAAACGCGGAGTATTTCACCTAAATCTCATTCGCTTTAAGTATCAAAAGTCCGACATTGTTAGTTACTTTATGAAGTTTATTCGTATTCAATAAAAGCACACGTAAACTTATTATATTATATAATTTATTAAACCCGCTTTCTTGGCACTTATGGCTAGTTATCCAACAATAGATTACCTTTTAGTTATAAGTTAGAATTAAACATTATTATTATCTATATTATAATAGTTATTATCATATAATATCATTAGCACTAGGTAATGCTATATGATACTTTATATATGTATGTTAAAAAATAATAATAAAACTTATTATATATATATATGATATTGACAATATAGCCATATTATATACATTCGTTGTATAAGCTAATATGTAGTTATATATATATAGGTAAAGAACCTTATGGATTTTATTTTGCTATATAATGTTATATGATTAATATCAAATAATTACACATCGACAGGTATTAATATATTAATATATAATATAATTAGTTATTATAGATTATATAGTCATTAAGTATCTGTAGAGAACTTCATCTTAGATCTGGAATATATATATATATATATATAGTACGATTATATATATAATTGATATTGATACTAAAGTGATATAATAATGTAAACCTAGTAGTATAATTATATATATATTATAGTGATGAGTACTAGTATATAGATAGGAGTGAAGTCGTAGCGAACCATTCCGTTCGAAAATGACCTTGACCACCTACCTGCCCTTTGACTGAACCTTGACCTTTTTTTTGAGCCCCTACCTTTTTTGACCTTGACCTATTCTGAGCTATTACCTTTTTGGCTTGTATCACATTCTTCGGGGCCCAAATTTCTGTTACTGCTCGTGATCCTTTTTGTTAGGGGAGTCTCGCATTGGATGCGTTAAAACACAACTTTTATCTCTTTTTTTCGACAACCCTTTGTATTACTATTCCAATGCATATTAGAGAAACCCACATAGATTAATTTATTATGAAAAAACAATTCCTAATCTTTCTAGAACCCTAAATAATTATATTGAGAACAGAACAGCCATAATAGTTTAGAAACTCTCAAAAATGATTTTAAAAATCACACTAGCATTAATTTGGACAACCCATTAATTTATTGATAAAAGTTTGGCTAACCTAATTTTTTCTTTATTCGCAAACCCTAAATTTTACATATATATGAGCCATCAACCCTTGATATCAAGGAAGCTGGAGATTGCGCACCAAAACCAAGTTGTTAGATCGACCTACATCGATTCAGATCAATTAATAGACACGGACGTAAACAGCAACATCGTGTACTTATATACCCCCCTATTTTACGCCCACCTAATTGTCAGTCGACGAGGTGGCCAGGCCATTTTGCCCACGTAATTTTTGACTGCTAGGCTTAGCCCTATTTGTGATGTTCTTTACCTTGTTTGACCACCTTGCCAAGTAGTTACCGCATGGTTTCCAATTTTGACTCCACACTGATTATAGTTCTTGAATCTTACCCTATTGCTTACTTCCATCGTGTCAATTTGGTCACACGAAAATTTTTCGGACCAACCCTTTGGGATTCAATTGTAAATATATATATCAACCCTACAAAATTAGGTAATGGTGATCTGCACGTATATATACGAGAGGAAGCATGTGTTAAAGAATAAGCTCATAATTTTTTATATGATTGTATTATTTGATATTGACCATAAGAAAAATATTATCAAGCTAATTTATATACACTATTGCCAGAATATACCTGTATGGATCAAAATTGACCCACTTAAATAAATTTTTATGCCCCTATATAATGAGGGACAAATATGACACCGTTTATCATGTCTAACCTATGGCGAATACTTGAACCACAGATATTAGCTTTACGCCTACACAACACTTCTTTACCTCTCAAATGAGTATTTATATCCACTGGGGCATTATTTGAAACACCAGACAACGTTGACTTGACCATCTTGAATTGTTCCCAATCAACGAAGAGTTATCTCAGTTGATTGTCCTGCGTATATCCAGGCTTCTAAGTAGTATTAGTATGCATAGTTCTGTCCACTATTGTTAGTGCAGTAGTGGTAGTGAGTGGACCCCAAGTGTTTGTTAATGACTATGCGTAAGTGTGACCAAATGATACTTAAGTGCCAATGAGTGCCAAGGCTATGTTAGGTCTGTTGTACCATTAATATTCTGAGTTCCAAGATGGTCAGAATTTATGTTGCCAAGTATGTAGTGCCACCATGAGTGCCAAGTTGAGACCGTATAAAAAACTTTGTTCCGTTAGCATATATTCGTTAGTGCTAACTAACTGCCACATAGTGCCAACAGTTAATTAAGTGCACTTGTTTCTATAACCCAGTTCTAGCTCCCTGAACCCCGAATTAGCCCTACATATGGGTATCTACCCCTAGGTAATAAGGAATGAGAATCGATTGGTATATTACAATTCTGGCTTGATTAAGCGTGAATTGTCTTTCCTACTAGTGAGTTTAATAGTGTGTTTAAATAAAACACTTATTAACGCGTACACTATCTATTAATGTTCCATAGGGACACTACATTAAACCAAATATATTAATCTATCGTACACTCACTTACTCAGCGATCCACATTACACGTTACACTTACAACTCAACACGCGATATTTGACGCCTTAGCATTAATTGCCTCACAATGATGCCTCAGCATTAAGCCGCGCAATTGGATGTCTCAGCATTAATTCCTCAGATTGATGCCTAGCATTAATGCCTTCAGCGTTGATGCCTCAACTTGAAGGTCATCTTTGAGGACTCATCTTTGATGACGTCATCTTGATACCATCTATATTGATGATTCATCTTTGAATGGAAATCAAAGGATGGCTCATCTCTACCCACATCATAGAACAGAGTAATATTAAATGTCTGTCCCCCGTTCATAACGCCCACCA
>JABUQX010110179.1:0-16024 GCA_015478945.1 Trachelipus rathkii | reverse complement strand
GAGGGGAGGATACTTTTGGTTTTTTATCAAGGGCGTTTAGTTTCAGTCTTTTGGTCAATGTTTATATGTGCTCTCTCCTCAGTATTGCTTGCATTGATGTTTGTGATTAATTTTCTCTTTTTTTTCTTCATGTTATGATTTTTTTTATGGTGTATATATTTCTCTGATTTTTGGTGTGGACTAATTTTTTGCTTTGTCGTTTACATTTTTTGGCGCGATGATTACTTTTTTTTTGCGAACTTTTTAAAAGATGTGTGTTACAAGCATTCTAGTTTCATTAACGTTTACCCTAAGTACATTAGAGTCGTGCGATGAAGTTCCTTCACTAGAGATCTTATCTTTATTTCAATATTTGTGATTCTATGCGTGTTTTCCGAAGTGTTTCTTTTTATTTCGGGTCTTTTGTGACTTCTACGCTATCTCTTTTCCTACAAAGGGGTTCTATTTTTTTTTTTACTTATAGTTCATCATTATGTGTCATTTTATGGGCATTGTTATTGATTGGTTTTTTCCTTTACAGGGGGTCTTTTTTCTGCGGGTACCATTTGTTCTCTCTAGCGTACTCTTGTCATTTCTAGTTCATCTGACGTTTGTTTACCATTGGGATAATGCTGCAATGATTCCTTTATTTCCTTCTCCTCATTGGGTTCTATATATCGGTTTTAGAGAATAATCTGAATCCAATCGGAGAGGTCGGACTCCAACAGCTTCCTAACATGTTATAGCGTTGTGACTGCGCGGTGTACAGTGTAAACGCGTGCAACTCGATTCTCAGGATTTGAATGATCTGATGTGGCTATTTCTGCTCTGGGGGACGGGAAATGTATTTCATTTCTTTGTTATATTTTTTCTAAAGTCGGTTTGTCAAGTAATGCCTCATTTTCTCAAATCCATACAGGATTGGTGATTGTTTCCTTCTCACATCTTCAGTGTGGTCATAAATTTTTTTTTTTTTTTTACCGTTTTATCTTTTGTGGTTTTTCGCTCATACATTTTTTCACCTAGATGGTAGAATCCCTTGTACCTCTCTCTGTCTTACTATTGGTAAAATGTTGAGTCATTAGGTGGGACATTGCGGGATTTTGCCCTTCTCGCCCCGAACTTACAATCCAAGGGTATTTATCTTTGCAATTGGAATTCAGTCCTTTTGGTTGCGTAGTTATCCTGCCCTTCACCTAATATTATTTTGTGATTTTACAGGATTTTCTTTCTTGGTCTACATATTTGGTGGCTCCCGTATCATGCTGTATTCTGTTTGGTTTTTTCTACTAATAGCCGTGTGTTATTTTATTTCTCGTTTAGAATCTTTCTTAAGAATGTTAGTCCAGCACATTCGACATGGAAATTCGGTACCTGTCCTCCACGGGTTTTTTTAAAGTATTCAATTTGTCGGAATGTCTCTGGAGATACTTTTACTAATTCGCTATATTTGTTGTTGCAAATCTTGACCTTTCTTAAATCAGTTATTTTTAAATCACTTTATCTACAGTTATGAAACTGTAAGTAGTGAAGTTCACTTTCGATTATTTTCAATTTAACTAAATCAACTTCTTGGGTTATTTGGTCTGTAAACATAATCTGTCTATTGATTTTCTTGTTCGATTTTTTTCAGGGTTCTGGTGTGGAAATACACTTGGGTTCCTTCTGTTAATTCTTGGGCAATTAGATTAATCAAACATAGAATATTAGCTATGATTTTAGTTTTGTTATTTCTGTTTCATTATGAATTACTGATATTTTGATATATATAAAATACTAATTATAAATTTTGTTTTTTGACTTTGAATCACTTATCTATGCATGTGGGTTTTGATTGAATTAGTATTTTAGCTACTTCAAAATATTCTTCTAGTTTGTGAAGAATATTGTAATTCTATTTTATATATTTATTCTGATTCATTTTATCTATATTATATTTTACTAATTATTTGCTGGGGAAGGGGAAGATTTGTTTTAGTACTTTAGAGCACTCAACGTCCAATTCTGAACCATGTACACATATTGCCTCAGTAAGAATTTGAGACACTTGATTGTATATTATTTTTTTTATACTACTAATATTTTGTTTATATGTGTTTTAATTGGTTTATATTTTATAGGGTGTAATAATGTAATTCTTTGGTATTAATATATTATATAGTGTTTTATTATGAGTAATATATTTATATTGTGATGATTTTTATTTAAAATTCAAATAAGTAGGTTATATTTATGAAGGGGGTTGGTGGGTATTATTGTTTGATTCCCAGTCCAGGTAGCTGGCTAAATAAGACCAGTCATCACTAATTTTTATTCATTTGTTCTCTTTTATTACTGTTCCATAACAAATCTCTTGCACGATACCTGTTTTTACTTTGTTCGCCTGTTTTTTCGATTTACTTTATTGTTTCTTTAGGATTTAGTGATGCCATTTATGAATTAGTGGAAATATTTAATGTGTTATATTCAGTACTCTTTATTTAATGGACTCGGACGTGTTGATCGCCTCGTGTGGACCCAGAGTACATTAATATATAGCTATTTACTATTATTGAAATGACCAAACAATAATTATTTGGTTTTGAATGGGATCTATATTTATATGGAGGTGCTGTGCTTTATCACAGGAGCCGAATGCCCATTTTATAAGAGAACTCTGAGTTTTTATTCTGACTGAATTAAATTTGGGGACGAAATATAAGTTGTGTTTTATTCGTGGTATTAAATTTTTAATGTGAAGACTTTGGCTATTCTAGAATATAACATTAGTGATTTTTTATATTAAGGTATATCTTGACTAAGTTATAATTTTTATTTATTTGGAAGTCGTTTAATTAATTTAGGCTTGGTTTGTATATTGTTTTTTTGAGGGAAACTATTTTTTTCTATTTTACTTGAGAAGTTATTTTTCTGTATTATTATCCCGAATTAAGTTTTTGTATGATCCACGCTGGGTTTATCTTGAACAAGATGTAGTATATATTTTAATAATTCTTCGGGAAGTTTTGACGATCATCGGAAATGACAAAATAATCTTTAGTCATTATTATTTTCGCGAAGATTTTATTATTTGACAATAATTAATCAATCTTAATCATTTATATTTATTAGTTGATAAAGTACGATAACAATAACAGCAGACTACTAAGACTTTCTATAACTATCAGTACTCAATGAAAGCAAGTATGATATTATATAATATAATTAATAATTTATATAATAATAATAATTTTATAGTATTTATATACTGTATAAATTAATAATATAATACTAATAATTTATTATACTAATTGGATAGTAATAATTTTAATTTTTAATAAGGGGAATTAAGCTAGATAGATAATCACCTAATAATAAATGATGATAATAATAATAATAATATGGATAATAATAATTATATACATATAATAATAATCTGTTTATTTAGTGTTTAAGTGTCACTACCATATAATGAATTATTATTTGTAGGATTAATCAGACTCTCTAAGAAGATGCATTAACATTCTATATATGTATATATCAAGTTTCCTAGCTTATAATCTGTGATCAGACATATTTTCTTCTGTTGTCAGAAAGATTCAAGGTTTGAAAACAGATCATTTGAGCCTTTTTAATGAGCTTCAAATATGTCACAATGTCATAATCGTTTTAT
Organism: Trachelipus rathkii; assembly: GCA_015478945.1. Lineage (NCBI taxonomy): Eukaryota > Metazoa > Arthropoda > Malacostraca > Isopoda > Trachelipodidae > Trachelipus > Trachelipus rathkii. The sequence goes on along the minus strand of JABUQX010110179.1, from coordinate 12,393 downwards.
CACCGTTCTCTCCATTTTCAAATTTGGCTTGCTTACATTTTATGTCTCGAAAACTCAGATATTTAGTTACTAAGATTATTATATTATTCTACTAGTAAATGATTAGTTATTTATTTTTCCTACTTGTTATCCAATATAATTTACGTTTATTTATATTTTATTATTCATTTCCATTTACAGTTCTCATCCTTATTTATCTTCGGTATTTTTATGAATATACCACGGTCAAACTTTTTATTTCATTAGATTATTTTGAATTGATTTTTATTTATTTATTAGTTATTTAATTTACATAATAGTTTATAGCTATTATCATTGATTTAATAATTTTTTTATTGATTATTATAATTATTTAAAAGAATATATTTCATTTATAAATGGATTAAATATGATTAAAAGAATTTTAAATTTTGTATTATTAATTTTCAATAGCATTTAAAGTACAATTATGCGTAATATTAAAGTGATTTAGTTACCCTTTATTTTTCCCAAAGTATGAAGTATTTTTATTTAATATATTTCATTTTTTAAATGAAACGTAAATACTATTCAGTTATAATTTTATAATATTAAGGACACGACTTTTGAAACTTCTTTCCGATATATACCAGGACCAATAATTTGGAAGTCAAATTAATGTTCAAGTTTTTATTTTCTACGGTTTTCACAATATATATTTAAGATTTAATATAAAAAGAATGGTTCTCATTTTTCATTGACGAGGCAGTAATTTATAACCTAACCTACCTAAATTGAAATTTCCGCATTTAACAAGTAATTTCTTTTATATTTAAATTTTCCCCAAATCTTTTATTTTTCCCACTTCCCCTTTAGCGTTTTGCTTATTTTTCTTGTGTGCGAGTTTATTGTTTGCATGTGTAAAAAAATAAACAAAAAATAAATGTACATCACGTTGTATAAAAAAAAAGTGTTTGTAACTATTATACTTTTAATCTTTCAGCCGAACAAAAGGAGAGAACTACAAAGTAGATATACTACAGAAGATTCTTCCACTATCAATAAAACTGGACTCTAAAGGAAAAATGAAGACGAATTAAAAAAAGGTTGGTGTGAAAGTGATTGACATAAATGGGGTAATCCCGCCAGTTATGAGTATCTGATGAAAACTGAATGACTAAAAAAACGTGGCCAATCGAATTTAATTCAACCTTGAGAACTATTCTAACAGAAGTGTATCAATATTGTATAACAACTCGTGGGTCCACTTTTCGAGGTGATTTATTCTAACTGAACAACTCAACAAGAAGAACTGGATTGATATAAAATATTAAAAACACTTTATCGTACTAGGTAACAATTACACGTCATCACTTGTACTGATGCTTTTTTTAACTCTAAATATAAGTCATATAATGGCGATCTCTTAAAATTGTCCAGAAGCGCTTGAATGACACTACCTACACAAAATTTTCCTAAAATCACTGTTTTAACGGAAGGAAAGGTTTCAATATTGCTGCTGTTGATTTAAAAAAAAAAAGACTCAAACAGCCTAACTTAAACATCGTAAGCACGCCTCCAAAAAACGCGCTGAACCTCTAAAACTTGAGGTGAGAAGCTCGTTTTGAAAAAATAAGCTTCAAATCAGAACATATTAAACTACTTTGACATGCAAATTATAAATGATCTTTGTATGAAATCTGTTCGCACCTCGGGATACAAATAAGGGGGCAGATCTACTGATGAACGTGCAGTAATTAAGATATAACGAATGAGCTCTCGGCTGTGATCGCCTCTTTTTATACTCGGTAGAGAAGATGCGAAAAGAGTTACCGGACAAAATAATTAAATCAAATAAACCAATCACTTTTGAAAATGAAACTATAATGACAATTTCTTACTATTAAAAGATAGCAAATTTGAAACATATAAGTAAATAAATAAATTTAGGGGTGTGACTAAATCAGACCAATGGGATTTATTATAAAAATCATCGAAAGTTTCAACGACAGTCTTTGGCAACTTTTTTCATCACATGTTGATAACTGGATACCTTAATCCCGATGTATAAATGGAAGGTCCTAATAACTTTTTAATTAAAGATTGATTATTATTTTTTAACAATAACCATCAGATTCTATATGTTTTTCTGATTAATGTTGAATATAAATTTTATTTTTCTAGGATGACTTTGAGTTGAAAATATGTTATATTATTGTTAAATATGTGATTAAATAGGAGTAATTTGACCTAAGAAAACTTGACCTTCCATTTCGAAGAGGTCAATAACATTTATACAAGTGAAAAAGGAATATCTTAAGACCATTTTGATCTATAAATCAAGCCTGACATTGTTGAGAAACCGAAGTAGCTAGGGGGAGGAGTAAAATTTCCAAGTGTGACAATTTCACCAGTTTCACAAAGCCTATTTTTTTCTCAGGTGACTTGAAATGTTTTATAATTATTAAAATATTCACTTTTAAAAATAATAAAATTTAATCAAAATGTAGTTTATATTTATTTGTAAATTTTGAAGGAAGTAGTTTACGGAAAGTTTTATCAAAAGAAGCTAGATTGCAAACCGGTTTTTTAATCGATTTCATTTTTCTCAATTTTGGAAAGAGGAGGTTATTTATAAACTATAATATATTCTTATATACAGGGATATACCTATCGATTAAATAATATTTTTTCATTCTATATTTGACTAAGAGAATATTATATTATAATATATATATATATATATATATATATTAAATATATATATAATACTATATATATATATATATATATATTATATATATATATATAACATCTGAAATGATAATAATCTACTTGGTCTTTGCAAATTGGTACAACATAATAGTTTTTTGCGTGAAGTAAAGAAGATATCCGGTGGAGAGAAATTAACCTAATCAACAAAGAGAACCCCCCAGCACATACATACACATACACACACACCGCCGCCACCTTAACACTGCTTAATCAATCTAATACTATTTATCTTTCAAATGACCAAACCATGTTTATTACACTATCATTTATTCTCTCATTAACTCCTTTCGTCACATCAAACAACTCCTTACTATGTTCGTTTTTCATTTCAACAATTCCTGACACATCTATCACACCATTAAGATAATTACCCCATCTGGACAAACTGCACCTTAGATCTATAACTTTTATTTCACACCATAATTTCCCTACTACCAACATCGGAAACTCTCATGCAGAACCCTAGCGCACTCTAAACATAGTCCCATAGAATTAACCAAAGAATTAATTGCACCAGTCAGTTTCTTACCATTCACAGCTTTCCTTTCACGCTCAACATCATCAGCTCGCTTTTCATCCAACGTATAGCCTAAATATTTAAACTCCGATACTTGTTACAGAAAGCTATCGTTCAATATGATTTCATACTGCGGATTCTCCTCATCTACCACCATCACTTTGCTCTAATTTGCAATTTCCTTACACACCATGCCAATGCTCTCTAGCAATTTTCCAAACTTTCTTCAGATTCACCACACAAAACCAAATTATCTACATACAATAAGCAAAGCACTATTCACCCTCTGTCATTCTCCATGAATGCTGCCACCCCTACCTTAAATTCTTTCATCGCCCCATCCATATGCAAATTAAATATCAATGGGGACACAGCACATACCTGCCTCACATCATTTTTAATAGTAAACAATTCACTCTCCAATTAATTTATGCTTGTACACATTTCACTAACAAAATACATTCATTTGATTCCATTCAGAAGCCTACCACCACTAACACCATATATCATTGACACCTGCCACAAAGTTTCCCTATTACCCTTGTCATGCGTCTGTCCATGGAGCCTAAATAAGCTTTCCTCTCTCTCTCTCTCTCTCTCTCTCTCTCTCTCTCTCTCTCTCTCTCTCTCTCTCTCTCTCTCTCTCTCTCTCTCTCTCTCTCTCTCTCTCTCTCTCTCTCTCCATTTTCTCACTCATTTCTTTGTTTTTCAACATTTAACCTCTCAATCACTAGATGCTCTCTTTCAACCTTAAAACCAGCATATATCTTTTCTTTCCTACAACACTCAATAAACTAATTTTCCTGTATTTTCTACAGCTCCCCATTCCACCCTCACCCTTCTTATACTAGGGTACAATCAATGCTCTCCTTCAGTCCTCCCAAACTATACACCTTCCGCCAAACACTTTGCTACACTACTTCCGTATCTAATTAATCACAATCACCTCCATTCTTGATCGTCCCACCAATAACTCCAATATCAATTTTTAATACATATAATTTGTTTAGTAGTCTTAGTAGTCGCGTTCACTTTAAGTCCTGGATAATAAATTCTTTCTCAAAAAGCTTTCTGTTTTAAAACACGTTCAAAGCTCATGTTTAATGATCCTTTCAGATCTTCAATAACTCTCTCTCTCTCTCTCTCTCTCTCTCTCTCTCTCTCTCTCTCTCTCTCTCTCTCTCTCTCTCTCTCTCTCTCTCTCTCTCTCTCTCTCTCTGCTCTCTCTCTCTCTCTCTCTAACCCCTTTCCAATATTCTTTCTTATATCATTCCCTTCTGCTTTTCTGTGTCCATCAGGTGGGAAGGTCTCCAGGGCAATCATTATTATTATTATTATTATTATTATTATTATTATTATTATTATTATTATTATTATTATTATTATTATTATTATTATTATTATTATTATTATTATTACAAAATCATTGTTTCTTTTTATATTGTCTTGGTCTTGTCTTGTCTTGTTCTTGTTCTTTTCTTGTTATTGTTCTTGTTATTATTTTATTAAATATTGTATTATTATCTATATATTATATTATTATTATTATTATTATTATTTTTTTTTTTTTTTTATTTTTTTTTTTTTTTTTTTTTTTAAAAAAATATTTTTTTTTTTCCTATTATTATTATATCTTATTATTATTATTACTATTTTTATTATTATTATTATTATTATTATTATTTATTTTTATTATTATTATTAGTATTGTTATTTTTTTAATTATTATTATTATATATTCTATTAATACTGTTATTTTTTAATATTATATTATTAATTATTATTATTATTATCATTTATATTTCTATTATTTTTTATTTTTTCGTTTTATCGTTATTGTTCTGTTTCTTGTTCTTGTTCTCTGTTCTTGTTCTTATTCTTTCTTGCTTCTTGTTTCTTGTTTCTTGTTTTATTGTTACTTCTTATTATCTATATTATTTATTATTATTATTATTTCTATTATCATTATTTATTATTCTCTTATTATTATTATTATTATATTTCCTATATTATTTCTATTCTTATCTTCATTTTATTATTATTGTATATTTCATATTCTATTATTTAATTATTATTATTATTTCTATTATTATCCTATTATTCTATTATTATTATTATTATTATTATTATTATTATTATTATTATTATTATTATTATTATTATTATTATTATTATTATTATTATTATTATTATTATTATTATTATTATTATTATTATACTTGACAACACATATTTGCCAGAGGGGAAATATTCTAAAATTATATATATTAAATTTTTTTCAGTTTTCAGATGTAACGATTATTCTTCCCTCATTATCTTATTTAATTTTTCCCTCGTCTTGCCCTCGTTTCCCCTCTAATGTAGTAAGACATCTTTTGCATATTTTCTTTAATTTTCTCTCATTTCCTCTTTTCTATTTAATATATAATTTATCCCTTGGTATATTTTCTATTCATTTCCCTTTTGAAAAATATATTTTCCTATTTATTCATTTGTTCATTTTCTTCCTTTTATCTGTCCGTTTATCGCGCTTTATTTCCTCTCGTTTCTTCAAATTTATTTATTTATTTTCCTCAATTTGCTCCTTGTTGATGTTTACACGTTTTCTTCATTTCTTCTTAATTCTTTTCTTGTTATCTTATGACCGTTATTAACGTGGCGAAATGGTAGAGCGATTGACTGACGTAGAAAGGTCCGCTCCTAAAATCAAGTGCAATTATTATAATTATTATTATTATTATTATTATTATTATTATTATTATTATTATTATTATTATTATTATTATTATTATTATTATTATTATTATTATTATTATTATTATTATTATTATTATTATTATTATTATTATTATTATTATTATTATTATTATTATTATTATTATTATTATTATTATTATTATTATTATTATTACTTGATGTCCTCATGTTAATTTAAAATATTGATACTAACGTTTTTATTTTCTCTTCCATTTCTTTTTGTTAGTCCAATCAACTTACCTCAATCTATTTCAACTAAACCATTTTCTAATCCTTTCAATTTCTTACAACTTTATCTTTTTAATCCTTTCAACTTCATCTTTCTTAATTCTCTTTAAATATCTTCGGCCATTTCTACCAACATCTCTTCTCATTTTAATCCAATCCAACAATCCCATCAACCACTCTCCATCCTTCATAATCCATTCTTCTATTCCTATAAACTATATTCCATCTATTTCTCAGTCAATCTCTCAATTCATTCCACTAAGTCCCACCATCGCTTTCCTCTTTTCTCCTTTTTTAAGCTATTATTCTGTTTCTCTCAATTTTCCTCAATCCATCCCTCAGTCAATCCCCTCTTACTCAAACCCCTCCACTTCTCCCCCAATCCATTCACTCCTTTCCTCCATGAGTAATGGACTCCGTGAGAATTTTACGAGGAGACGCAACTTTGAAGCAAAAAATGCTTCTTTTACGAATAATAAAACTCTCGTTTTTTTATAATAAGGTAATTTATTTCTACTTTTAAGGAGCTTCTTTGTCCTTGATAAACTCGCTGCCGGAGGACACGCTTCGATTTAGGCGTTGATGGCATCGCTATATACGGAAGGAGCCCCTTCACTAATATAATGGGAAACGGCAAACTCAATGACGAATGACGAATAGGAAAAGATGGTCATACGCACACGGTCATACGCACACTAACAGATGCATACATGCATGCATTGTTTCTAGGATACATGTGTACGCAACCTTTTAACCATCTTTTCATGCATTAGAGAACTGTGCGAATGTATAATTATGTGTACTTGCAGTCAGACTCTTATTCTAAAATAAGCATACACTCCTTTTTAAAATATCCATGCATGCACACACACACACACACACACACACATATATATATATTTATATTTATATATTATATAATATAATATATATATTAGTAATACTAATTAAAAATATAAAATTGTATATATAATAGTATTTTATATTATAATATAATCTATTAATATACTATATATATATATATATGAGTGTGTGTGTGTGTGTGTGTGATTATAACCTGCATTTGAATACATCATGCGCATACATTTAACATATATAAAGTAGAAACAGACAAAACGAAAGAAGATGGCTATTCAGACAAGCAACGTGTAGATGGAAATATAATAACCTAACCTAGAGCTTATAACATTCTATCTTAGCGAATTCCCCTAAAAACCTGTAAATACCAAAAAAAAATAACAAGATGGAAAACCACATAACCAAACCAAACCTAACCTAACCTAACCTAACCTAACCTGTGCACATAGTTTCCTTTGTATTCATGCAAATACACTATAACGGCTACAAATCGTTTTGGCAAGATACATGCTTAAATATGAGCGGTAAAGGACTTAATTTTTCTCGTGTACAGAAAGCAATGCCAAATGATGCCTAGTCTTTGGGATATCTCGGGCAAAATGCACTGTATTAGTTGAGATTAAAGGATTAGGTGAGATTAAAGGATTAGTTGAGATTAAAGGATTCTAAAAAAATCAATATTAATTTTAAAATCAATCGATGTTTTAATATTTTTATGAAGCAACACTGCCACATCTTAATAAAACATTTTATCAATTACGTATATATAATATATATACTAACATATATAGATATATAATATATAGACCTATATATATATATATACTAATAATATTATAATGTATGATAGTATATATATTTATATATTAATATATATATATATATATATAGTATATTAATATATTAAACATGTTTTTTATGTATTCATATGTTGTTTATAAGGTTATGATAAGTTTTTAGTTATACACATAGTACTGTTAGTATTATACTTAACAAAACTTGCATCATAACCTAAAACCTAATGGTCATAAACAGGATTTAAACATAAAAAACGGTTAAATCGATTAAACTTATATAAATATTAGAGAGGTTTAGGAGCGCCTTTTTTTAGACCTTTTACATGGGGACGAGATATAAAAAAACGGTATTATCGAAAACAATAGATATTCGTCCAGGATCCGATAATCTAAACACTATTACCAAATGCCCTTGTTAACAAGTACAATTATCTATTTCTCCTACAAATCTCTTTTCCCACTCTATTCTAGGTTCAGTTTGGTTTAAACTGAGTTTCAACCGCAACTTTTTTCTATTTGGTTTAACTATGTTTTAGCATTTTACCTTTTTCTTCTCTGTAAGTTATAGAAGTAACTTCTGTTTCCAAATTGATAGCAAAGTAGTTCCATTTGATAGTTTTCAATATGTCACAAACCTCCGATGTTGGTAAAGGGAACTTGCGTTCTATTTTAGTACAGAAACTTAGTTTCATTCTCACAACCTCTGATGTTGGTAAGAAACTATTTTATTTGCAGGAAATTTATTTATTTTTTTTTTAGTGGAAATAGCAAGGCTTAAATTACATGAATATTTGATGACTTAAATTTTCTGTTTTCAATTTCAAAATCACTCTTTACCTAACATTTAAATACTGAAATTTGATAAACCATTACATTCGTCCAAAAATCAAATGACCAGTTTTGTTTTTAGTATATTTCCAAACGTGTGAGAAAGGACATCACGTTATACCTACTTAATAAGGAAAAAGCAAATAATGTAAAGTATAAACTTTTATGTCATTTTAATTCACATGTTTGATAGCTTTTCAAAATTTCTTATATAGGTCATTTTGAAGACTTATATCGTAATTCTTTTATTACCTTTTATCCAAGGAGTCTTACCGCAGATGCAAACACCAAACATCAAGTCGTGAAGCAATTGTGTTAGTATTTATAACTTATAAATATTAAGATAAAATAATAAAAGATTTCTCTTAGTGGTGAGTTCTTGATTTTTGGCTTACCAACTTTTACTATCATTAATCTGCAGAAGTTCCAATTATTATAAACATTTACAAATATGTACCTCAAATGCTAATGCTGTATATGAGAAGTATTATCTGTATATCATCTGCACGTTTATATATGTACTACTACCCACCTAACTCAGTTCTATGTATATATATTAGAATTAATTGGGTACAGTATATATATATTATATATATTATAAATTTATTAATAATTTAATATATATATATACTATATTAATATATATTATATACTATATATATAATATTATATATATTATATATACATATAGTTATATATTATTACTATAATAACATTATGTTATACTAATATTAATATAGATATATATATACATATATATATATATATATATATATATTAATATATATAAGTAATATATATATATATATATATTAAATTATATATATACTTAATATTAATATATTATAATATAGCATATATAATTAATATATAAATATCCCCTTCACGTGCTAGAGCTTTTCACGCCTAACTGTTATTGAATCACCTGGATGGCGCTAAGTGCAGTAAATTAGAACGCGTATGTGCTATTTGACCAAATACGTACGAAATGAGTGTGTGGACTAAAAGGAAGAACGCAGCAGAATTCTTCCTGTGCGTGAAATTATAACACCCACCAAGACAGGACATTCCACGCCCTTCCCGTTCACACTCGGGCGTAGGGTCAAGCAGGCCTCCTGCTTTCCAGCAACTTCTGTTCTGTGGAACTCTTTTTTCTTCTGTTTTCCCAACTGTGTTTAATCTTCCTCTCTTTAAAGCTCACGTTTGCACTTACCTGAGATATTTCGTTAGGCTTGGGGGTTTTTTCTGTTTTTATTTTCTGCCCCCTCCTTGAAAAGGGGCTCCAACATGGTGCCCTGCCACAGCCATCTCAAACATTGAAAAATTCTAAACAAAATTCCATAACACAACTTTCAGAACCATTACCAACTGTACTAATACCACCCCAATAAGCGCTTGCATAAAGAGACAAAAAAATTTCCCATAAGAACCACTTACATGGTAGGTAAAATCCTAAGTCAAGAAACTCTAAACCATCACCACGTCATAATAGCCTCAGAAATCACCAATGTACAGACCAAGATAAAATCCCCGTCATCTACTACAGCCTTTTATAAAAGAAACATTTTTATTACCATTGCTTCTCATCCAAGCAACGTCACAAAAGCAAACACATACTGCCCATCAACCTTTACGTCAATTGACACCCACTCGACCTATTTAACACCCAAAACATTTCACGTTGGGCGTAAATCTCATTTGCCAGACTAAGATCTGGTCATCGCTCAAACATAAAATCACATAAACATATATTTGGCATAAAAATACGACACCTCCCACATGCATAACCTTCCTCTTTGAACCTGGCACTACGGAAAACTTTCTCCTGAAGTGCATCACTCTCACATTACATATTGCACACTTCCAAACCACTTCTTTGAGCGGACTGTGACTGCGATCGGTGAATGTGGCAGGCTTCCTAAAGGCGACGTTCTCCCCTAATTAAGGATAGGCCAAGTTATATATATATATATATATATATATATATATATTATATAATTATGATCTAATAATAACTATATATATAAAATATATATATATACTATAATATTTATATATATATAATATAATATATATATATATTCGACCTTATATATATATATATATAGGCCAAGATATATATATATATATATATTATATTCCTATTGTCCAATTAGGAGGACTTGGTATTAAGTCAAACTAATGTACCTTAGATTCGTTACCCTACACTGTCGCCCTTAATAATAACAAGTTGTTGGGAAAGGCGATCCACACCTATTTACATGCATATGCATAATCTATACGTAAAATGCCTTTCAGAGGCCGTGGATTGGGATCGATAAAGGCATCATTTGGAGCTTCAAGTCGCAATATAATTTAAATATTTGGGAGGAAGGATTGCATTTAGTTTGGTCATGTGTGTATACGGAATATATACATATATATGTACATACATATGTACATGAATAATTTCTTACATACATACATACATACATACATACATACATACATAATGATAAATTCTTACGCTTAATTAATAGTTTTAAAACATTTGCTTCAGAATTTTACATTTGTTACATTATCTGAATTTAATATCATTACATTGTAAGAGACTGTCCAATAATCTGACATGAATGACATGCTAATAAGTATTGATAATTAAATGATAATATAAAAATGTCGAAATGCGATGAAAATTTCAAAATTGCTTTAATAAAAAACAAAATAATAATAAATAATATAAATGAAAAAGTAAATTAATAAAAATATAAAAGAAATCCATATATTAATTACAAATCTTATTTAACAATTTTTTTTTGTTATAATTGTGAGGCCTTTTTTTTTTATTATTTTTTTTTTTTTTAACAATGATTTATTACTTGGAATTTTATAAAAATTGCAAAGAAATTTCGAGTTTCAATACTTAAATTTTGATTTTCCATCATGCTCTATTTCTCTCATCGTATTAATATTCATCTATTATATATATATATAATCTATACTGTATTCACTAAACTCTCTCTCTCTCTCTCTCCTCTTCTCTCTCTCATCTACTCTCTCCTCTTTCATCTCTCACTACTCACACACATCACCACACATTATATATAATATATATACATTAATATTATATATATATAATATATATAATATATATATATATATATATATATTAAAATATATATATATTATATATATATAATATATATATATATATAATATATATAATATGATATATATATATATATATATATAATAATAATATATTTAATATATATATAATATATATATATATCATATTATAATAATATATATATTATATTATTCTGGATTATATATATATTAGTTATGTTAGTATATATATATGATATATAATTATATATATATAGTAGGATATTAACAAATAATAGTAAATAAAGATATATAAGAAGAATAAAGTATATATATATCAATGAGTATAGTGAGTGAAATAATAATCATCTGGATATTAAAGAAGTAATAGTTATATAGAATAGAAGACGTAAAATTGATTTCCTTACGGTCTAGTAGTATATTATAATAAATATATTGTGGCTAATATAAAATAAAAGGTATAAATAAATATATATGATTATTTATTTTAAATCATTATAGTAGATAATATATATATATATGTAATATCATAATACTTTCAAGAACAAGAAGAATCATATTATTGCA
>JABUQX010110177.1:55000-57500 GCA_015478945.1 Trachelipus rathkii | reverse complement strand
TCTCTCTCTCTCTCTCTCTCTCTCTCTCTCTCTCTCTCTCTCTCTCTCTCTCTCTCCTCATCTTTCAGCTTGACATAATCTTCCACACTGTTATAACATTTTCGAAAATACACAACTCATGGTCTATAGTGTATATTCTTGGTATTTCTTTTTATTATGGACTTGGAATAGTTACGCGATCTTTCTTGGAAGGTCACGTGACCTTTCTTATAAGGATCACATTGTTTCTTTTACTAAACAAGCTTCTAATAGGTTGGGTACTCTGAGGTGTCTTCAATATTTCTTCACACCACTTCATATACTTTTCTTTATTGTGGTGTCGTTCGTCCCTGAATGGAGTACGCTTCAAACATGTGAAGTGGTTTAAATTCCACAGCTCTTCTTTAAAAGGTGGAGTCTAAGGCTCTTCGACTAATCAGTTCATTCACTCTCACTAATACTCTCTCTCTAATCTCTTTTGACCTTTGAATTTTGTGTGACTCTCTTTATACTATTAATTTTACAACGGACGCTGCTCTTCTGAATTCTCTAGTGGGAACACCTTCTCCATTGAGGAGGAGCGAGACACGTCTCCCTCCACAGTCTAACCTTATTTTTCTGTCCAACTCTCTAACCCCATACTTAACCGATATGCTCAATCTTATATGTATTCCGCTGGGAAAGTCTGGAACAATCTCTTTTTATCTATTTTAGCAACTCCCTTCGGTTTTCACACTTTAAAACAACGTGTATCAGGGCATGTCGACCTTTAATCTAGTTGTGCTCTTGGTTTTACTTCCCAACTTTGGTGGAATTGAACAGGTCTCTTGCCTGTATCCCCGAGAGGAGAAATAAAATATAAATATTTTGATGTAAAGAAAATGAAGATGAGAAACGGCATGTATTTTAAACAAATGACATCGAAATGCCAAATTTGGCAAAGTGCTTTTAATTAAATATAAATTTGAAAGCAGAAGAGTTATGAAAGTAGAAAAAAGGAAAGAAAGAAAAAGATTGGTGTCGTTATGTGGGAAGGTGAGTGCCCCGGGTTGGGCCCCTCCTGCTGATCCTAGGACTCAATTTCCTAGATAGTTACCCTCCTTGGGGTACGAGCTTTTCTTATATTAAAGGGGAAAATATAATATTGATTACAATGTAATTTAAATGAACGCTTTTTAATACATTATATAGGTTCATATTTCGAGAAGACTTTTAGTCTCAATCAGTGAGGATAATAAATATCAAATTCTGAGCTTTCACAAGACTCCGTCTCGTTATCATTCATAACAAAATTTATTTAAGGTTGGCATTATTAGTTGTTTTAGGAAATAGATAATAGAAATTGAAGGAAAATATCTCAATATATATCAATAAATAATTTTTTTTCTCCAGCTATGTAACTCCAGCCCTGTTCCCAACATAGACTACTCTGCCCCCACCATAGACTGCCTTACCCCGACCATGGACATGCCCTGCCCTCATCATTGTCATTCAAAGTCGGAGACGGAGTCGGAGCCAGAGTATGATTTTTTCGAAAAATATTTTTTTTAGGTGAAAATTTTATTGATAGAAGACGTGCCTGAACAATTTTCAAATAGTCAGAACCTTTAGTTCGAATCCGATCCGAGCTGAGCCAAATCCTGGTATGATTTTTTAAAAAAAATATTTTAGTAGAAAACTTTATTGCCAGAAGACGTACTGAACAATTTTATCAAAATAGTCAGAAACCTTATCAATCCGAGCCGAAAAGTGAAGTAGGAAGCTGAGTAGGAGGCGGAGCGAGTTCAGAGCAGAGCCTGGTATGAATTTTTCAAAAAAATTTTTATAAATTTTTTTACGAGTGAAAAATTTTCAATGCCAGAAAACGTACTGAACAAATTTCAAATAGTGCAGAAACCCTTAGTCAGTCAGATCCGAATCCAGATTCGAGCCTTATCCTTGTATAAATTTTCCAAGAGATAATTTCTTATATGAATAATTTTATTCCAAAGACTGCTGAACAGTTTCATATAGTCAGAATCTTAATCGATCCAGATTCGTCGGAGCCGGATCGGATCCGAGTCGGATCAACGGAGCGATCCGGAGTATATTTTTTTCGAAAAATATTTTTTTTGAAACATTATTGTAGAAGAAGGCTGAACAATTTCGAAATAGTGCAGAACTATGTCAGCTCGAAGCCGAAGCAACTCGAAACGGAGCCGGACGCCGATCCGGAAGCCGGAGCGGATCCTGGTATATAATTTCTTTCAAAAAATACTTTTTAGCGAAAAATGATTGCCAGAAACGTGTCAACAATTTCAATTAGTACAAGAAACCTTATCGAACGGAGCCGACCGAGCCGCAGCCCGAGTCCAAATCTTATCTAACCGGAGTCGTTCTATATATATATAGAAAATATTTTTTAGGTCAAAATTTTATTGAAAGAAGATGTCGAACAATTTCAAATAGTGCAGGAAACCTTGATGGATCACGGGATCCGAGGCAGGATCCGGATTCGGATCGGAGAGATCCTTTATCTATT
>JABUQX010110177.1:37500-47500 GCA_015478945.1 Trachelipus rathkii | reverse complement strand
ATACCTATTCTCTTGATACCAGTCAAACCCACACACATTCACTAACACCTATCATTACTGTTAATTTTGTGCAGATTTTCGAAGTGTCTTTCCACACTCCCTCACATCCATTTCATCAGTTACAAAAGCACCATCGCTATTCATTATTCTAACGCAGATCCCCTATTCTCATTCTTAAACCTTTCGCGCTTCCTTCCAGAAGAGCTTCCTATTCCCTTGTAGTGTCCTCATTCATCCTCCTTCCCAAATCTGTTCATTTACACTCTTTTTCCTACGTATAACACCTCTTGGTATTTCTTTTTTCCTCCATTATATAATTCCAAAGCATCTTTCTTTTGAATACTTCATCATTCTTTAAAACAATTCAACACGCTTCTTTTTACTCTTAATCGCTCTTCATCACCTCTTCATTCCCACCATCCTGTTAACATCTTATATAATATATATATATTATATATATATATATAATATATATTTATATAAATATATATTATACTAATATATATATATATATATATAATTATATTATATATATATATAATATATATATATATATAATAATATATATAATACTATATAATATATTATACTATATAATATAATATATATATATATATATATATATAATATATACTGACGTATCATTTAAAATTCAATAAAAGCAATGAACTTTGCTGCAAAAAAAGCAAAGATGAGCACTTGATAGGTTGATATTCAAAAAGAGTCGACGAAGTGACAAAGTAACACGTTTCTGACGGAATGACTTTGACATGCTTTAATTTAAATGTCTTTTACTAAGCATTTTTAGGTCATAGATTACTGGTATGAGCTTGTAAAACAACTAAAGGTTTTTAATGATTTCAAATAGCTTTCTTTCTCTCTCTCTCTTTCATCTCCCTCTCTCTCTCTCATCTCTCTCTCATCTCAATATATATATATACTACTATATATATATATATATCATAATATATATATATTATTTATAATATATATATAATGAATATATTATATATATATAATATATATAATATATATTATATATATATATATATATATATTTCAGTCTTTAAAGAAATAGTGTATGAGTAGAACCACTCCAGCATACTTGACAGGGGCAAAAGACACAGCTATAAAGAGTAAGCAGAACGGGTGGTGTGAAGAAATTTTGTTGACACATCAGAATATCCAAACCTGTAGAAGCTCCTTCACTAAAAGAAATAATTATAATCCATTCAAGTAAGATCACGAGAAAGAAAGCCCTGAGAATAATAAAAATAGACAAAAGTTTGAGTTGAGTGTTTTCTAAGACGTTATAGTTGTGGGGGTGATTAAGTCGAGTAAAAAGATGGAGAAAAACTGAGTTTCTGAATCACTGAAAACAGCCATGTATTCCATGCCTCATTTAGTGATGTGAGAAATGAGAAAGGTCAGATGTATGTTGCTCCAAGGTTAACCACCTAGTATTAACTCTTGGCTGTGGGGTGGGACGTCTTTTGAAATGTGGGGTGGGATGTCTTTTAAAGTGTGGGGTGGGACGTCTTTTAAAAATGTGGGGTGGGACGTCTTTTAAAATGAAGGGTGGAGTCGTCGACATAAAAGTAGATAAGGAGAACAAAGTCATTTAAAAAAAAAAAAAAAAGTTCACACCTCACGGGCATTGCCCTATTCTAGGAGTGGAACTTCTCTAGGTAATTTCTACCTAGGATCCGGACTAGGGGTCGAACCCGGGCCCTTACTATACGACTCTGTCGCTCTACCGATTGAACCACGGTAGGGACAAATGAGATAATCTTAAATGTAAAGGAGAAAAAGAGTTGGAGGTAAAAGAGAGGAGTGAGGAGAGGAACACCTCCACTGCTAATTATACCTTAAATACTGTCGCTATTGAAACGAACAATGCTCTTCCCAACTCTCCGGTCGCAAACCTCCTCCTGTGAGGAAGGCTCATGAGACAAGTCGTCCCATGCAGTCTCATCCTTTCTCTAGCCAGCTTTTTTGACCAAAAACTTTATCGCTATGCTCAATCTTACATGTACTCAACTAGTATATTCTGGAACACAGAATCTTTATCTATTTTCCTAAATTCTTTTGATTTGAGTACTTTCAAACGCAGTAAATTGGAACATGTCAACCTTTAATTTGGGTCTGACTCTTAATATTTCTTCTTCGAGATCTGCTGGATTTGGTACTCCACTTGCCTTTGCCCACCAGATGATAGTAGAGAAAGAGAGTATATAGTATATATAATATATATATTTAGATATAGAGACAATATATATATATGATATATATATATATATATGTGTGTGTGTGTGTGTGTGTGTATACAAGGTCTAAATTTCTATTTCGCAATAAAGTGAATTTACGAAATGCATTTTTAATCTAATTCCACAGAGATAGAATTTTTAAATTTGAAAATGAAACTGAATAATATTTTTATTTTCATATAAATTTCATTTATTTTAAGAAAAGAAATTTAATTTTAAAATCCAATAGATTTATATTATTTATATTATCTATATTATCTATATCTATCTACATTAATCTATCTCTATATCTACTTCTTCCTACGCTACCAACCTGCAACTACAAATCAATCTATATTCCTTCCTCATTCAGTAATAACTATAAGATTGCTCTATTTATTATGTATCTACTACCTACTATCTTCCTAATTATGTTCCTTCTGCCCACCTACATTTCTTAACTACCTAGTTACTATCTAACTATACTTCCAAACATCCAGCTCAAAATCTATATATGAGCAAATATATCTTTCTATCTTGGTCTAGCTTACCTATATATATAGTATATATATATATATATATATAGGGTATGTATAAGTATATATATATAGTATAGGTATTTGTAAAGTGGTAGTAGGTATATATATATATATATATATATATATATATATATATATATATATATATATATATATATATATATATATATATATATATATACACTGACGAGCAAAGTTTATTCAATGGATTTTTCACAAGGAATACTTTACGGCCTGCCAAAAACACTTAAATCCAACTAACCAAGTCGCCCAATACTTTCACCCTTTAACACTGATAACTACAAATAAGCGAAATTTCTAGTTCCGGTCATCTGATAATATACATCAAATAATTATACAGTAGACAAAACGCGTGATTTCAAAGATTATTTGTAAATAATTCGAAGTTTTACTTGGGTGCTAAATTTTCTAACATCCCAATAGACCGCTGTAGGGGAGAGTGCTGTATAAAACCCAGGAAAAGTGGAGGAAGACAACAGTGTACCGAGGGTATATCCTAAAATTTGTTCAAAAAAAAAAAATTCCCAAAATTGTATCTCCCATCTACAACTAGCCCAGTCAAATTAGATTATTTGAGTGAAAAAAATACTGGAGTTTTGAAACTTGGCTCACTTGTTCGTAGTAGTCTACAGTGCAAGATACTAAAAGTCCCCGAGGGTGGGGGACCCCATTTAAGGGTCCCTTTTTCACGTTTCCTCAGATATCTCAGAAAATATTGAGTTTAACAAAAACAGGACCGTATACAAAATTAATGTACAGTAAATTCTAAAAATAAAAAAAAAAGTCCTATTCATTTTCTTTGTAGGATGAATACTTCCGAAGATTCAAAGCATGCAAATCAGCGATATTTGTAAAAAAAAAATGCGTTTTTCATGATTTAAAGCAATTATTTCAGAAACTATTAGTCCTAGCAAAAAACATGCCATATACGAAATTACAGAAGACAAAAATTGTTATACAGAAGATTTGTTTTCTTTTTTGTAGAATAATTCTTACATTTTTATATACAAGGCTATGAAATAAACAAATTTTCCCACATTTTATATTTTCAATTTCATCATCACATCATATAGAATGTTATAGAATAATAAAAGTTGTACACAATTAGGGTTGGTGAACAATACTTACTACAACTAAAGGCATATCTTACAGAGGTTACTATAATAAATTATAATATATATTATTTATCCATTTACATATACATTGATTTATCGTGTTACAATCTAACTCACTTTTATACAAATTTCATGTTCTTCATCGGAGATGTCCTCCTCGAACTCCTCATTCTCTGGGGGAATTCCATTTGTACAAGTTCCCTGGCAGTTTTGCAGACCAAAGTGCACTTTACACCAACCTTTCTACATCAGCACCTTCCCCCACAACCACTGACACCTTTGCAAAATATATAGTTCAGCATACAGTCAGGAGCCGCTGAGTCCATAGGGGTTCCAGCTCTCCGTCGTTACCTCGAATCCACCCCCAGTCTTCTGGTGGCAGGAGGTTGCCCAGCCACTGCTGCACTTGTAAAAATACTCTATAAGCATGCTGCTGAGCTGAGTCTTTTGTGGGTGGCAGTGAAACAAGATCAGGCTTCACGTTGTTTGACGATTTCAAGAATGCAGAATATCTATGGCTGTTCAAATTAGATTCACGAGCTTTGTACAGTGCCAAGAACATTTGTTCTCCAGCTCGTGATATTTCATCTGGCGTAGATGAGCCATTGTAAAACACATCGGCAATGGCTTTGTGTCTTTCATTTTTCTCAAACAGTTTGACCAACTGTGCTTTGCCCTTTTTATACACAGAAGAGGTGGTGTCGCACCCACTAAATGCGTGTATAAAAAGAATGCTTGGTGAAATTTTTTCTAGTTTCTGTAACTCCAAGGATGAGTATGTTTTTGTTTCAACTTTTCCTCTCCCTGGTTTGACAAAATATATCTCGGTTTCCGATGGAGCCAATGCGATCAGTATGACAAGTAAATCTATGTCTTCTCCTATGATTACCGTGTTATATTCAGTAGATTTTTCGATTCCGCATAGCACAATACTTGTGTCAGCATCTCCACCAGCTGTTCTTGTTTCAATGCCTTCAATTGACATTTTTTGAGATAGCTTAATGATTAATTTTGATTTATTATTTTTGTTTGTGAGGAAGTGTTGTTGCTGAACTGTCACCTTCATGGTCTCGTCAAAATTTATATCAACAGATGTTGTATTGCCACTTCTTCGTTTTTGCTCAGCCGGTTTAGTGTTGTTCGTGGTCTCACTGTAGCCATCGAACACAACAGTGCACTTGTTACCATAGTGATTTTTAACATACTAATATACTGCTTGCATACATTGGAAAAAGTGAACCCAGCATTCCATTTAATACGATGTAGAAGGAAGCCACCGTCAATCACATTTGCCGTTACCTTGAGATCCAGTGGCGTTTCATCAACTGGGAAAAATTCATACAGGGCAGATTTTGGAAACAAAAAAGTCTGCCTGGCAAATGGAAGTACTTATTGCTGCCCCACCAACCCACTTAGCCAGCACAGAATCAGTAATCCCATTCCCCCTTCCCCTTATTAGCCCCTCAGAGCTCTTCATAGAACGCACAAGAGTCTGTTCTATCGTCATATCAGACCAGATCCCACACCCAGGGTCGTCTGATCTGGATACTGTAAAGTTTCCATTCTTGGCAAAAGTCTCAAACCCAAATGGATGGTTGGATTGAAGAGCCCTCATATCCTGTAGATACATGTGAGAACACTTGGCATACTGTAAGTGTCCACTACTATGAAAAAAGGGAATCATCTGCTGGACACAGCCAAGGTGAGACTCCCAATCACCTGAGCCTTCAGCTGCTATGAAATTTTGCATAATGGATACCATGTCAAAATAAGATACTTAAATGAAAATTATCACAAATTCAAAAGCACATGATGTATATATAAATATATCAGATATATATATATATATATATATATATATATATATATGAGAGAGAGAGAGTATATATATGGGATGGGGTGTTATATATATATATATATATAAGATTTTGATTTACAACCGTTTTCAACAGATAAAACATCAAAAAATATTATCAGGCAGCAGGTAAAAATAATTTCGAAACGTTGTTTAATTTGATAAATATATTTATATTTGTAAGCAAGGCAAGAAAAGCTTAAGAAAGACTCATTCGGATTAGCGTTAGTTATACAAGTTCTTTCAAAAATCAATTAATTAATAAGCTATAGATGCTCGAAATACAGCTGGCTTTCTTTTCAAGCAAATCTCCAGCTTTTTCAAAGAATAACTAAGAGGCGAAGCTTAAGCCTCTTGAAGATGACAAGCGTAAGGATTCCGTAATTAATTCATTTAATTAAATATTGGTGATTTTTTTGAATTTTTTAAAGAAAAAAATCAATTTTTTTATTTTTTTTTATTTTTTTATTTTTTTTTTTTTTTTCAGATTCGTGACGTCACGCGAAAAATTGTAGGTAAGGTTTTTTATAGTATTATTATGATTTATTCAATCTATGTAAATCAAAATTTCTTAAAATAGGACCTATAGTCTATGACACAATGACAGCAACAGTAAAGAGTGTTACGGACTTACGGGTTACAATGTCAATAGTTTGTTGCTTTTACTACCTTAAAAACTCATAATGTATATAAAAATTATCGATATTGAGAATCGAATAATTTTAATGGTAAATAAGAAGTCGATTAATACTTCATAGTAACACCTGATATTATTTGTAATATTGATAAATGTTACATCAGAAATAAAGAAACCTGTTTCAAACATGGTGTTTCTTGCGACGTCAGTGTAGAAAATTTGGAACAGAGGTTTCGCTATAATATTATTTTAATTCTTTTTGTTTCTCATTGAATTTTTAAATCACTTAAAGAGTTAATATATATTAGTTATATATATATATATATATATATATATATATGTTATGCTATTAGGAATATGGGAGATAAGATTATGAGCTTCACACGTCAATGCGGATAAATTTATTATTTATATTCGAAAGGATTGGAAGAAATATTTATTTACAAAAGTGATATATTATTATATATATACATATCATTTAGTATTAGCGTTATATATTTAAAGGTTCTTTCATATAATCATATTATTATACATAGCTTTATGAAAGAATATATATATATATATATATATATATATATATATATATATATATACATATAATATATAATATATATATTTATATATATATATGTTATTATGCAAAAGTAGGGTGGAAAAGGTTGTTATATATATATATGCTATATATATATATATATATAGCAGCAAGTATATATATATATATATATATATATATATATATATATATATATAAAATCATGATTTTTTTATATAAAAAAAAAACAAGTAAAAAAATCAGTTGATTTTTTTCGTGCCATCCCTGATTCAACGACATTCCTATAATAAATAAAACCCAGCTAAGACAAGGTATTAATTTATACTGTGGCTTCAAGAACCAGATTCCTAATTAGGAAACTAGGGATCTTCCATAAAAAAAAAAAGGAGAGGTCTCCCAAAGGTCAAAATTCCCAGAAGACAAAAAGTTTTGTAATATCTAATACAAGAAATCCTTCGGTATATAGGGAACTCTTACTAATCAAAGTATTTCAGCTAAGAAGGCCAATTGCAAAACGGAAAGAAGCTAAGCCGAAAAGGCTTTTTTAAAAGGAAGATTTAGCCTACTTAAACTTCAAAAATTCAATAATATATCCTCTGTTCTTCACTTGTTGTGGTCATCGGTAATGATATGACAATTACATTTATAATTTTATATTATATAATTATAATTATAATAATAATAAAGTCTATAATAAATTTTGATTCAAATAATAATATATTCTAAATAATACACAGTAACTTAAATATTTTTTTTATGAATAACAATGCAATTCTTATCTCAAATAATGTTTAAAAGAATATTATAAATAGTATATTGAAATACTTGCAAAGTGTCTAAATATTCTTAATTAATTTTAATAAGTGCTTAATAAAAGCTCAATAAATACTCGCATATCAACGAAAGAAGTATCAAATACGCAGGAATACCAACTTTTGAAAAGTATCAAAAAGCAGGAGCACCAACTTTTGAAACCCGTCACCAAGTTAACAAAAAATTATATAATAGCAAAGCTTTGCAAAGAATAAAATAATAATCAAATATACTATAAACTTAATTAATCTGCAACGATGTTACATAAATAATTTAATTAATTAACCATAATATTTATATTCATATTTAACAAAACAAGAAATATTTCCACTCTGCATATTTAAGAATAATCTGCAGTAAAAAATATGCAATTAAAACGAAAAAAATAAATATTAAATCTCTTTATATATCACGAAAACATAAATTGAGTAATTATTTAGTTATTAAATAAATTGATCATGAAAAACTAAAGCCGTTTTCGTATTTGCATTTGCTCTTACGAAACGTAAGAAATGCTCGAGTTTGCGTTCGTTTTTTTGTTAAATTAGCAAATTTAGAAAATGCTTCACCAAACGTAAGAGGAATTTCTAAATTCTGTAAGGTTGCTATTTGCCGTGCTTGCCGATAGTAGGGACGCTATGAAAATGTAAACAAACAAGATGGCGACGTGGTAGGTCCGTTTGGTTTGATGAATGTTTCATTCAATAAAATTAGCTTTAAATCTTATTTCTTCCAAATCGATAAACTCCATCACAATAGTTGATCAATTATTTGTAACATAAACCATTTGTTATTTTTTTATTTTTGTTTATTTCCAAAACCACGTGGTTCATAACAACTAGATGATAAAATATTTGTAAACAAATTGCTTATGCAACGAGAAATTCGTGCTAACTGGGTGAGCATTTTCTCTTATCGAGCGTAAGCACAAATGACAAAACTAATGGCTTAACTCTTAAAATAAAACAATATAATTCATTGGGGTCAATTCAACATTACAATATCTTGTAATTCAGTATACACGTTTTAGGGAAACATTAATACAATTGTTCGAATACAAGAGTAAAAGAAGTGTTCCATGCTTAAGTTAATTTGAGAAAGAATCAGTATCCCATTTACATAGATGGTATAGGAAAGGAGTAGTAGGTAAAGTAGAGAGGTGGTATGGTAAAGAAAAGTATATATATAAAGGTAGAGTAGTATATGGTATATAAGGTATAGTAAAAGAGAGTAGTATATAAATATAAGTATATAAGGAAAGGAAGATATAGGTATGGAGTACAGGTGAGCAGCCAGTATATATATATATATATATATAGTTAGTTAGATATATATATATATATATATATAGTTATATATATATATATATATATATATATATATATATATATATATATATATATTATTATATATATATATATATATATAGCATATGGTGTAAGTATATATATATATATGTTACATATATATATAGCAAGGCATATATATATATATATATAAATATATGGTTATAATCAACACTCACGGACACAACATTCTACTATGAAAGGGCTTAAAGAGAGAAAATAATAATACTAATAATAATACACACACACACACACACACACACACACATTTAATAATAATAATAATAATAATAATGTAATGTAATAATAATAATTATAATAATAAATAATAATAATAATAATAATAATAATAATAATAATAATAATAATAATAGAGACATTAAAATTTAGCTATATAATATATATATATATATATATATATATATATATATATATATTATATAGTGTATATATGTTAAGGTATATATATATGTATATATGTATATATATATATATATAAAAATTTATATATATATAGCATATATATAAGTATGCAAAAAGATATATATATATATATATATATATATATATATATATATATATATACATAAGGTATATATATATATATATATATATCTAGAAAGTGGTATTAAAAATGAACGATGAACGATTCAAAAGAATTGAATCAGTTTAGTGAATGTTTCAGTTCTGTGTTGTTCGTGTTGATGAACGGCATTGCCAACTCTAGTTTGTTATATTCGTCCTGACTGACAATGAGGAAAGTTGTTTTCTCAAAACGTTGACTATAATAAATCTAACTATATACACAGATATTTCGGCTCCTTTCTATATAATATATATATATATATATATATATATATATATATATATTATAT
>JABUQX010110177.1:0-22500 GCA_015478945.1 Trachelipus rathkii | reverse complement strand
TAGTAACCCATAAATTCCTGCTGTCATTTCAAGAGACACCTTCCAGAGTAAGATTACATTCTTAAACATTTTATAGTATTTTTTTTTCATATTTCATTTAAAATGAATAATAATACTGACGCCCCGACTACTAATACTACTGTGGACCCTACGACTACTACGACCGATAATTTAGTTACTACTAATACTCCCATTACTGACGTACAAACTCTTTTTACTGCTTCTCCTGCTTCCTTAATGTCCCCGACCGTTGTAAACACTACGTATGGGCATGGTGCTCAAGGAGGAACCATGCCCCCCCCTAGATCTGCTATGCATGACCCAGTCACGGGATCTTTAACTTATGGGGGGGTACAATACATGCCTGTTCATACTCAACCACAGAGTTTACATCCACCAGGGGTAATTACAAGTATTAATGAGAATATGGTGATAAGTAGTAGTGGAGTACCTATTGTCAGTCAGGTTCCCATCTTTAGTATTCCAACCCAAATGGATCCCTTTAGGGTTCCCGTTTCAAATACTATTACTACAGGGCTATATGGGAATAATCTTAACATTAGTAGTAATTCTGCTTCCGTAGGTCAGGGTGGGGGATTGCAGAACCCAATGCCCCAAGGGTACATAGCTATGCCTGGCACCTACCAATACTACCAACAACCCCCTCCCCCCTTCCCTATTAATTTAGAAGCCAACAGTAGTAGTGCAGCACAAGAAGTGCCCTACTTAAATAATCCACATAGGTCTTTAATACAACCTATTCAAGGATCGGTTCAAAGATTGTATAATACGAGATTCCCAGTAGTTAAATTGGAAGGTGAAAGGAACAAAGTCTGGTACGGCCCAAGCATTCGGCAGTGGTTGACCAATGTAGAAGACGCCTTCAGGGCTGATAATACTACCACCGATTATGGGAAACTAGCAACTTACTCTCACTATGTAGACCCAAAAGGTTCAGTAAGGAAGTTCATTGACGGTTGTTCCGAATTAAAATACGCCACAGAATGGAATGTATTCGCAAGGCGCCTTCTGGGTGCATATGATCCTCCAACAGTAGAGTCTACATTCACCTCTTTAAACAAGATTGACGAAATAGTATGGGAATCGAATATGACTTTCTTATCGTTTGTAAATCAACTCACAGTAGCCATAGATGACTACAATAGACACGCAATAGCTCAGTACGGCGAAGGTATCTCGGAGAAGACTAAAAGCGTACTATTATTTTCAAAAGTATTCAAGTACACTTCAAAGGCCTTACAACCTAAAATAGTGGAATATTTCGACATAAATAAAAGTCTTTTAGAACAAGTCGAGATTTATATTGCCAAGACTGCGAATGCTATTAATGCAATGACCCCACAGAAGTATTCCATTTCCACAAATGTAAAAGGAAAACAAAGTGTTCACCAAATCCAAGAGAAAAGTAGTAGGGAGAGACAGAGTGGTACTAGAGAGAGACAAGAAAGACAAGGAGCTAGAGAAAGAACTAGTAACCAAAGGGCTAGCATGCCTAGGTGTACTAAGTGCGAGAGATACGGACATTTGACTAGGGAGTGTGTTTATGATGCTTTTTGCTCTAGTTGTAAAATGTACCATCAGAGGGGAACGAGTGAGGCTTGTGCTGGTACAAGCTGGGACTTCAATAGCCCTAGTGCTTTAAGAAGAATAAAGTATTTATCTCTTGCTCCAGAAGGGACAAGAGAGCGGAAAGTAGTGAATAAAGAGAAGAATAGAAATGAAAGGGCGCAAAAGGACAGGAGAGGTAACAGGAAGCCTGAGAGTTCTCCTTCATACCCTTCCTCTTTTCCTTATCCTTCTACTTCTTCTAACTATCCTTCACGTACCTTTCCTCCTTCTGTAAATGTACAACGTCCCGTGTATAAACCTTCTGCGTCTTATGTCCCTCGTAATGTGTATACGTCTAACCCTCTCTCTCAACGTCCTTTTTCAGCTCCAGTACATAGCTCCGGCCGCTACATGCATTCGCACGTAGGGACTATGGACGAAGCTGCTGCTTATCCTCCTTCTCAGGACCAACCTGTGTCCTCCTATGAAAACTACACCCCTTATACAAATGAACAAACTCAAACTTATTACACAGAAAATGAAAATAATGGAGATCCAAATTTTCAAAGGGCGTTATGAATCAGACCTCCGTTCATAACTGCCCTACCCCTCTCGGAGTCGAGAGTATAAATACTATAGATTCCCCTATATCCTTTTTAACAGAAGATACTCTTTCTTCTTTACCATTATCTTACATACTTACCACTTCTAACTACATGAAGCCGGGAGTTTTATATGGCCTTCCTTTTCAACTAACTCATAATTATTCCAAGGTCATTAACACGGTAGCTTTGACCGACACAGGTGCCTCCCGTTCTATAATAAAGGAGAGCCTTTTCCGGCAACTATACAATAATGCGGGAAGTAAAAAGCGTCCCGTGTTACATGAATCGGATATAATATTAAAGTCCATTTCTGGACAGGAGTTAGATATTCTAGGAAGAACAGAACTACAGGTATTAATATATGGTAAGTCGTTTACTTGTAATTTTTATGTTGTGTCAGATACTACTTCATTTCCATTAGATGTACTTATAGGTACAGATACGTTAAAAATTCTGCCACTAACAATAAACATACGGCGTGACTGTGTACACTTTATGGATACAAATGGTGAATTTAGGGAAATTCCCTTAAAATTAATAAAAAAGGGCACTAAGAGCAAAAACGCACCCCTTTCTTTAAATAATTTTCAAAGTTATCCATGTTACATAGGTACCCAAGTAAATAAGGACAAGTCTTATAGTCAGGCTCTTAAGTCTACGTCTCCAAGAAATAATGCTGTAAGTATCAGAGACCATTCTATACCCCTGTATCGCTCCTCTTCGAATGGAGGCTGCTTGAATAAATTGTATCGCTCCTCTGCGAGAGGCTGCTTGACTCCGCTGTATCGCTCCTCCTCCGGAGGCTGCTTGACTAATGAGAATCGCTCCTCTTCAAATGGAGGCTGCAGAATCACTCCTGCTCCCTATAGGGGAGATTTCAGCTTGCAGGGCAGTGCGGCACCTTGCAGCACCTTGCAGCGCAGTGCAGCACCTTGCAGCACCTTGCAGCGCAGTGCAGCACCTTGCAGCACCTTGCACCGCAGGGTATCACCTTGCTCCAACACGGTGCACCACCTTGCAGCAACTTGCAACTCCATGCCACCGCTTGGCACCCCAGTGCACACTGGTGTAAAAGCTCAAAACTTGCATTTTTCTGCAGTACACACCATGCCACCCCTTGGCACCCCAGGGCACCATGGTGTAAAAGCTCAAAATTTGCATTTTTCATCAGTACACACCATGCCACCCCTTGGCACCCCAGGGCACCATGGTGTAAAAGCTCAAAATTTGCATTTTTCATCAGTACACACCATGCCACCCCTTGGCACTCCAGGGCACCATGGTGTAAAAGCTCAAAATTTGCATTTTTCTTCGGTACACCCCAGGGCACCCCTTGGCACCCTCGGGCACCCTAGTGTTAAGGCCCCAAAAACGCATTGTACATCACCACGTGCCAATTTAGGTCGGTGCACACCAATGCAACCTTCATATAATGCTAATAAGTCTCAATTTAATACACCAGAAAGTAAATTAAACATGAGCACCACAGTGCCATTACCTTACAACACTTGCATGCCTAATAGAACCACCAAGGTGTCACCTCATACCGGAGCACCACTGCCTCATAATTTAATTGATAGTACTGTCACAAGCTATCCTAATACTAAATCCGTTAAAACCGTTAAAACCATTAAAATTAATGGCATATCAATTTAGGAGTGCTTTTTGTATTTCTCTGCTAGGAGCCTTTGTTTTGGGAATAAAGTAAAAAGCCTTAAGGGTTATATGGAATAGATTGATATTACATATGGTTAAACAAATGAAATTTTAAATTACATTTCAGGAATTTTTTCCTTCTGATTAAATTTCACCAAAAAGAGGTAAGTAAAGCTCCCATATACAATTATAAACACACTTCTAAATATCCTTCTGAACACACTCACTATTCTTCTGACTCCGTTAATATCCTTCCTAATTCTTTTCAGAAAATTAAATTAGCTTCGCAATCTTCTATATATTCGCCGCACCAGATGCAATTACCTTACTCAGACACAATTACGGAAAGCCTGAATGTTGTCATAGACGATAGACGACTCTCTTCTATGAAGCGTATTCACTTCCAGGGATTAGAGATATACCTTCATTCAAGGTACATTCTCCGTTAAGACAGTCCAACATTGGTGCTTCTCCCGCCGAAGAACTTAGCATAACGGATCTACTTAAATGGAGCAAAAGTGATTATTCATTATCTTCGCGGTCATGCACTTTTTCTGGAAACACATCTTTCTACTTGCCAAATAGGAATATTATTATAGAACTGGTGAATTAGTGGCGTTTACTGTTACTTTGACAATCACTGCTATGTAGTACAAGCTTCTCCACTTCTTTACAGAATACAATGACCATAAACGAACAGTTAACACTGTCAAGCTTCTAAGGTCTTTCGATGCACAAATCGGAAGTTTCAGAGAATTTACTCTCTGATCAGTAAGTTCAATACAAATATTTTTAAATAATCTTCACAATTTTTGTAATATTTATAAATAATTTTAAAATAGAAACATATGCTTTAGCAGATGATCCAGTAGGAGTCTGTCCTTTAACAAATTTTCCTATAAACTCATGGGAGGGCAGTCGCGGACTATGGTTTATACGCCGTTCAATGATAAAATTACCGCATAATACATGGACTAGCATAGAGAATGGTAGAAGACTAGTTTGGAAAGGATACATAGAACCTAATCAGGGTAGAAAGTTGTATGGAAATAGAATAGTGTAGCAGAGTATTGTCCTTAATAATTCGGTCTAGGGAAGTTAACTTGAGTTAGCAAAATGAAGGAAAATATTCTATTTCAGGGAAGTTGAATTATCACAGTTCCGGACAGGTATCCGCTTGAGCTAATATTGCGGAATCCTTGTCTTATAGGGTCAGCATCGCGATGTTTTGCACAATTAATTTACTCTCGGATTTTCAATTGGAATGACGAACAACGTCTCGTCCAATTACACGGCTTCTCTACTAACTAGAGGCATTGCAATTTAGAATCATGCTCAAGGAACGCCGAACTCCACGCGCATTTTCAGTCGGTAACAAGTGAAATTGCACTCTCCGGCTTGCTAGGGGTCGTATCTTTTTTTGGGTTTTTTAACTTTTTTTTTATTGAAACACGTGTCAATCATCTTCGAGATATATTTAGAACACTGCCACATTACAATAGTTTTTATGCTTTAAAACACGCTCACCTCAATAAAGCTTGAAAAGTGTTCTTTCTTAAAAAGTAGTGTCACTTTCTAAGTTTTAAAATCAGTAACAGTAAGTAATACGGTTAAATTGGAAGCTATTAAAGGATTTAAGATTCCTCAGAATGTGTCTGATATTTAAACTGTTATTCTTAATTATTTTCGCCACATGATATCGCACTACTCTTCTCTTGTGCAGCCTCACTTTGCTCCTAAAGAAGAATATTCCTTTTTCTTGGCAAATCGAACAACAGTCTGCTTATGACTCGTTAAAGAAATTTTTACTTTTAGACCCAGCACTTTCTTCCGATTACTCCTAACCGATATCATTTTAAGCATGATTGCTTATGATTTCGGTATAGCGTGTATAAGCTCGTTAGATGAGCATGGAAAGAAAACACTAGCTTTCACTCCAAAATGCTCAGTAAAGGCGAAATCAACTATAGGCACGACGAAAAGGAAGCGTTGGCTATAGTGCATGCTTACTTAAATTTTAGACTATCTATATTTGTTACCGCTCTTAAAATATCACTGATCATTCGCATTATAACTACCTCTCAAGGCAAAAACATAGCTGAGTCTTGGAAAGGTGAAATTTAAAATTCAAGTCTTCATCCCAGAGATAGTCCATATCGAGGGAAAACTGAATATTATTCCAGATTATCTTAGATCGTACCTGTTCTGACATCTGGAACATTTCTTCTTCTAATGAAGACGATCCTGATCACAAAACTTCTGACTAGGAATGCCACCGGGTTTTTTTTTTTATTTTTTTAAAAGGAAAATTTTTTTTTTCAAGGAAAATTTCCCCGCCCCCCCCCCCGAAAGCGACCCCCCGCCCCCCCTCTATAGCTCTAGTCATAATCCTGTTCTATATGCCTTTTCTGAAACTAGAATATACAGCCTTTAAGATGATGTGTTTTCATTGAACAACGTACAATGTCCTAGATTAATCGGAAATTAATCACCAATAATGAAAATTCTCTCTAACGGACAGTTGTCTCCCACTTCTATAGTTAAGGTTTTTACATTCTATTTGGGGTTTCTCCAAAGACAATATTGCTGCTTGAAATTCTGAATTTCTCTCATATGAAATGTTATATTTTTGATCATAATACACTTTCTGCGTAAATCAGGTGCTGAACGCACTGATATCGTATAAGGGAAAGATATACATTTCCTATCTTCCTCTTTTGTGTTCTTTCTCTTGTTCATCAAATTTATTGAGAATGACGTTCACAGTTGAAACAATACAGTTTGCTATCTACTCTATCCTTTACTTTCTATCTTTTTCTAGAGTGCATCTATACCGATAGGTCCACTCGAGTGTAAGGTTACAGCGCTAAATGTAATCCTATGTATTTTAAGGATGACTTACTCGCTACTTTGTGGGTGGGGAATTTGCCTGTTGCTCTAGAGATGGTAATATTGCAGAAACACTTCCTAGAATTAGGATCATACAGACATAATTCCGTTCCGAAATCTATCACAGGACGAGCTGCGGAGTTCACGTCAGAGTTTTTCAATGAAGTTTGCAAAACATGGAATATTAAAAATCACACAATCGCCGTCAGACATCCGCAAAGCAACACTTGTGGAAAGAGAAAATAGACGTATTGAGGATTACTTGCGTCATTTTGTTTCCACACAGCACGACGATTGGGGAAAATACATTGCCTTTGCTCAAATTTCTTTAAACTCTACTTATAACTCTTCTATTGGAAATACTCCTCATTTTCTGGTCCATTTCTATGTTCGTAGGCTACCCTACGACCTTCCGGACTATGTTTCTCCTTTTGTTAACAAAACGCAGCCTTTAAAGGATCATCTATATGATTTTAAACGGCGGAAATGGTCTGAAGAGCTGCTGCTTTTAATCCGCGATTTGGCTCCGTCAATAATAGAAGAGGAAAAATTAGAAATCGACCCATCAAAACATTCCAAGGCTTCTATATCGTCCTATCGTTTTGGCGATTACGTTTATCTACTTGCTGTAAAACCTCCCCATTTATCTCCGAAACTGTTCATGAAATGGGTCGTCCGTTTTCGTTGTTAATGTCCTTAATTTAATAAATATCTCCTAGATTGTTTCGGTTACAATAAGGAATTTGAATACACGTGGAAATTAAAAATTCTCCTTGCATATGTTAAAACTATTGGACAATAATCTTTCGTCATGGCAATCCTATGATCCTATAAGGAATCTTACATTGGCTCTCGGAAACGTCCAGGCATAGTTATTGCCAGCCGCTCCAACGCTGCACTGGTATACGTCTTCGTTCGCGGTGAGGGCCCATCTTCTGTCTCATTCAGAAAACGAATGATGATATGAGTATGATCTGCAATTACTATATTGCATCACTCTGGTACATCTGTACACAACCGATTTCAGCCTACGACATCAGGTGCACAAAACAACTAGAGTCAGCAACAGCCACCAATGCACAACACCTCGAGTCAGTGCATCATCACCGAGGTGCCACAACCTATCGCTGTAAGACAACGGTACGACCTGTACAAACAACACAATACGAGGACAGCACATAAAAGAAATGTTACCCATATATCCGTGATATCTGCATTACGTCCGTGCGAGATAAGTCCCTCCCAAAAATGTTATACTGCCTCCTATTCATATAAAGCTCAAAGAGTTCCATCTGATTCATCTTTGGCACAAGACTCTAATGGAAATTTTAATCCATATTTAACACATTTTTTACGAAAAAATATTTCATATAGCTACCACAGCTTTTCTATCCTTGCTCTAACCTATTTGTCTGGTCAGAGCTGCTATGCATAGCTCTGCCTCTTCTTCGTAGCGGTCTTTTCTACTCATAGTTATGTCTCCTCTATACCAGAACACAAAATGGTATTGGAAGTCCATTAGATATTATGATGAATACCCCTATGATCACAATCGTCTCTCTTCTCTCTGAAGAAACTTTTATTAGGAGATAGACGAATATATCTTCCTCGTCCATCCACATGTAGAGGACGCTCGGGCAAATCTCTTAGAGCTTGCAGATCATTGCGTAGACAGTTCTCCTCGCTCTCCTACTTAATCCTGAATCATATCGTTCGCATTCAGTTGATGTCCAAACTCTATATTCCTGGACACCCATGTACCAAATGTAGGTCTAGATCTGTATTTCAGAACATATTCTATAGTGTATAGTGGTGTGGGTACAGATTTCCTTGAAGTCGTGTCGCCAGAGTAGAACTCTCTTGCCATACTGTAGGCACACCTAGATTCTTAAGACAAGAGACTTCCTGCGCGCTTACCGCTATTAGAACGTCAAAGATAATGGTACAAAAGACTTAAGCAGACACATACAATGTCCATGGAGAAGAGGGAAGACTGACTGAAACTATGCGTTTATGCCGCCCGCTTTCCGAATGCTTTCCCGAAAATGTCAACGAGTATCTGATTATTGCTATCCTACTTATTCAAGAATTGTCTCTGTACGTACATTTTAAGCACTCCTTCTCACATTCTTATTCTCCTATTCACGGATAGTACAACTCTCTTCTAATAATACTTCAACTTCTAACTGACGTCCACTACTGTCATTCTCTATCATCCCAGTGGAACGAATTTTGCTTGAAAGAAGCACTGGAGCTATTCCAAACAAGAACATAGACGATTATCAACTCCTGAGATACAAAATCAAACAACTATATACATAGAAACATCATAAATACCATCAGTGTTCATGCCATCATTATTTTAGTCTCGCAGCGTCAGTTGCAAGTAAGTATGAACATTGTAAATTTAGTTATCTCTAATATAAATTTAGAAATCAATCTATGACATCGTGTGTTTCTAAGTACGCGCGATTTTGAATATAATAGTAAGTGTATGGTAATGCGAACTTCGTGTGTTACGCGCGATAATTCAGATCATGTATTATGTGGATAGTAGTTACATTTAAGTAATAACGTTCTACAATCAGTAATTATATCACTAGTACTTTAGTAATAAGTTTACCTAAGATACATACTTATTAAGTGTTATAATCCCTCTATGAGATTATAGTTTACTGTATACTCTGTCATGATAATAAATGTTGTGTAAATTTTATTTTCTCTTTCTATATGTTGGAGTTTGATCTATTCTCTCTGCCTTTTTGACAAAAATGAACGAGAAATAGAATTAAGAATTGAAACTAAAAGAAAATAAGAAAAATAAGAAAACTAAACTAAGTTTACATTACTTTAAAGTTAATTGATTGTTATATGTGTATTGCTTTCTTTGTTGACATTTATTAAATTATGAAATTATTCTTATTAAATCGGATTATATGGTTCGTTGTCCTTGTCAGATGTTGAACTTTTTATCTATTCTGCCTCAGATTTCATTAATCTTGTTCGCTTGTTCTGCTTTGCTGTTTTGTTAAGTTTTTCCGCTTACTCTAATGCTAAAACGATAATGCTTAAATGATTAACCCTGGTCTCAGTCATGGATTTTGAAGCAATGTCAACATTTATTTTCTTGGATGACTTAGATCTACGAGTAGATTTAAGGAACTCTAGAGAAATTTATACACAACTGTTAAGTTCCAAAACTGATGTCACCAATTTATATGTGAATCTTTCTTACCATTCTTTAGAAAGAAAATATATGCTTTTGAATCAAATTTCCTAGATCTCGAAAGAAGAAACATAACCATCGGGACCTTTAAATTCTATTTGATCTTTTCCTCGCTACTTCGCCGTCCCTAAAAAGAAGAACTTTATTTAAACCGCTTGTTAAAACGTCATTTCTATCTCTGTAATAGCTTCCAATAGTTCTTTGTTGGAATCAAAATAATCGTATCAGTGGTATATCTCAACATGGATATTTTTAGATCGGTATGCTCTCATACCTTAACAAGCAAACGTGATTTTCTTCTTGAATGACCTTGATAATTCTTAATTCTTCTCTTATTCTCTCAAAACGTCGTGATACTTGACGTCGTGGGCTGAATTTCTTCGTTGTTGTTGGAAACATGCTATGGATGATGATGTAATCAATTACAGAAACAAAAGCCAGTATTTGTCTGAACAATCAGATATATGTACAATTCCCTGTTTTAGGTTTATGGAGACAATTTGAAATTATCAATTCCTTTCGCATTGACACAATCAATAGATGATTTGAAGAATCAACCCAAAATCTCAATTTAGTTTTTCTTCTTTGTGCAATTAATTTTGATAGATTCCTATTTTTTCGATTTTAACAAAATACTATAATGCAAAAAATCTACTAGAACTAGAAATAATATATAGATGCTTACTTATTAGCAATCAAGAAGACATACTTCCTATCATTTCATTCCTTCTTGAATTTAAACCTTATCATTCTAGAGAAGTCTACAAGGAACTCATTGTGGATACTACATTCTTTCTCTAGAAAATTTCTATGATTTCTTTCTTACATGGATTATAGATACTGTTCTTATAGTATCGTACCTAATCTCCCTTTGTCTGATCATGGACGGTATATAACGCCTTCGTTGATTGCTTTTCTACTCCTACTAACTGGGCATTTCTCGTATTAAGTTTTAAATAGTTCTGGATGCGCCTGCGAAATATAACATCTTGCAATAAACAAATATGAAGATTAGTTATTATTACATGTAAATTTTCGACTGTTTGCATGTACTATTAATAATTCATATGTTCCTATGTTTCAGTCTTAGTTAATTAGTAAGCATCATGTGAATTGTATTTGTAATAACTAGATAATACGATTCATGTGATAAAAACATAACACTTTCTATCCATTACACGACCTGTAATCTCGAAGATCTGGTAAGAAAAGTGGGATTGTCAATTGAGGTTGATGCTAAAATATCATTTCTTTTAATGTCACAAGAGTTGGAGCAATGTCAATTGTTTACATCCTCAAGTATTAAAACAACACTTGCAGTATCTAAATATACTTAAACTGAATCAAAGGATGTACAGTGTAACCATCTAATGTCAATACCGATTTTCATAATCATTGGTATTGAAGAATGCCCTAAAATTGATTAATTTTCATAATTGATGTTGATAGCTCATTTCTTGGCTTTTTAAAATCATGTCATCGGTTACGCAAACTCCATATTTTGTCAGTCACTCTAAAATAGGTTTGGACAGTCAACTGGAAAATCTAACATTAACATATGCAATAGTGAATACATACACGGCGTTCGTGTTTAAGCTATTGACGCCATGTTTCTATGCTCTATGTTCATTTGTTAACTGAGTTTTTCATAATGCAATGTGGTTATTACGTAAGTTAGATAAGTTTAAACGTTAACTTTACCCAGGCTAGTATTTAGGCACTAAATGAACACGACTAACTCCACTTCCCATTACGTTACGACCTTCATTAGACTAAATGAGAGAGAGTGTGAGAGAGCGACTATGACGGTTAGTACCCTTAGACTTTACGGACACATTCAGAAGACTTATGTATAGCCTGCTCTAACTATTCCCTCGCCTATCTCAAAGAGATTGTAAGCTCTGGTGTGATTTTGTCTCGCCGTGGATAGGAATGCTGTCCTGAAGCATCGACCAATATCAAAGTACTAGTACTTGGATTATAAATCAAAAAACTTTAAAGTGCTAGCAATAATATAGTTAACCCTAGTAAGGGGGCTCTATAAACTATCATTTATACAACTAAGTCAGTGTGACGTCACTGACCAAAAATAGCCAATAGAAAATACTGACTTAAAAATTATATTGAAAAGATCTTCGAGAAATGAAAATGAGATCAGAGCTTTGAACAATCTGAAGTGAATTGAAGTGCAACTCTTGTTGTTTTAACCTTTTAAATTTAATCTTTGATTTTGTTTCAGTTAAGTACCTGAGAATTGAAAGGACAATATCCATTTCTAATTTGTGCAATTTCTTAGAGATTAACAATATTATATTTGTGATAACTATCTGTGGACTTTAATAATTGTGTTGCTATGCACGCTTGTAAAAACGGACTCATCTATTTTAAATAATGGTAAATAGTGAAAAATTCTTAGCTATTATATAAATATATTATATATATAAATATATAAATATGATATACTATATATATTATATATAGTATATATATATATTTATTATATACTATATATATATACGCTATAGTATAAGTATATATTAATATATATATTTAATATATTATACTATTAAATTTAGCGTGATACAGTTAAAAATAGTAGTAATATAATATATATACTATATTGTAAGAACACACACCGTTACAACTTCGTATGCAGATAAAGCTTTATTTATTTGCGCATGTTTCAATTACGTGATCAGGAACCTTTGTCGTTCGGTCTAGTGGATTAGGATTGCACCAATCTCACTTGTATGCTCGTTCTCCCTGAATTTTTGAATTATTGATTCTCAACGGCATATTTATAGTTAGATAGGTTTATGTCAGTAAAAGAGTTTTACGATACAGAGTTTTATTTACAACATATCAATCATAAATTAACGCATAAAAATTACTTTAAAATTAGAAACTTAACCAGTAACAATACCCTATACACAAGCGATAAATCATCTAATAAATGAAGTAAAGTAACATAGAAAATAAGAAAGTGTATTAAATCTAAAAAATATAAAAAAAAAAAAAGCTATTACACAAAAATATAATATATAGTATATTATATATTATATATAATTATATATAAATATAGTATATATATTATACTATATAAATAAATATATAATAAAAATATATAGTTTTTCCTGTGTTAAAGAAATTTATTATTAATCTTTACTAATGTTTGACTTGTTAAATTTATTAACACATCTTCCTCAATATGATTTTAATTTTACCCTTATTTTTTTAGTTTTTAAACTGAAAAACAAAATTTGTCACTCCAAATGAACTTCAACCAACAGACGTAAGATTAAAACATGCGCACTCACTAATTTTTGAAGCCTCTGAATTCAATCGCAGGCATAATAATAAAAATAATATGCCTATTATTATTTATGTATAAAAGTAAAATAAAAGATTTTTCTTTATATTAGTATTTAAGTAGATAAGACCACTTGAAAACTGTATATGAAGCTGTACTCAAAGCATCGTAATCGCACCATAATGAGCGCTCCATTCACCTCACCTTTGCGGTGCCTCGTCCAACTTTACTAAGAAAGGTTGATGACGGAGGTGGAGAGGGGCTGACCACCCAACCATCTATGTCAATATATATAATATATATATATATTATAAATATATATATATATAGTTATATATATATACTAATATTATATTAATATATATATATATAATATATATCTATTATATATATGATATATATATATCTGGTATATAGATTTAATATATATTTAAATTTACGGATGATAATAGAAACTGTATATTGGATGTTCATTAATATTTAAAATTAATAAATTTAATATTAAAAACTTTTTTAAAATATATAGCTATATATATAGTACATATTATCAGTATGTTAATCTAAGTATAGTATATAGATATAGTAATATAGTATAGTATATAGTATTATATTATTTTAATACTATATATATAATTTTAAAACTAAATTATAGTATAGTATATTATATATGGCTATTGTACTATATATATATAGTATATAATATAATATATATAATATCAATATATTATATAATATATATATATATATATATATATATATATTATATTATATATATATGTATATATATTATATATATATATATTATATATATATATAGTAAGATTTATATATATATATATAATTACTATATATATAGTATATATATATATATATTATATATTATATTTATATATTATATATAAATTATATATATATATAATTATATATAATATATTAGATATAATATATATAAGTATATATATATATATATAATATATATATATATATAGTAATAATATATCATATATATATTAATATAGTAATATATACTATATATACTATATATATATATCTAATAGATAATATATATATATATATATATATAATATTATATAGATTTATATATGATAACCACCTGCTACACTATATATGAATATAGTATATATATCACATATTATAATTATATATATAATATATTATGTATATATAGATATATATTATATATACATTAGTATATATAATATATAGATATATATATTATTATAATAAATATTATATATATATATCTTATATATATTTAGTAATATATATATATATACCATATATATATATAATATATTATAATAGTATAATATACTATCATTATAATCTATATATATATATGATTAATATTATATATAGTATTATATCTATAGTATATATATATATTATATATATATATAATATATATATATATATATATATATATATTAGTAATTATATAGTTAGAGGTGTACGGAATTCGTGCGGCCGAATTCCGGCGAATTTGACATTTTTTCACGGTTCGGTTTCGCCGAATTTTTCAAAATTCCGCGGAACGGATTACTAATGTTACTTGATAATTAAAAAAATTGCTGAAGATTTATTTTACATAACCCATAGCCATTTTTAACAAATATAATGGTGAGCCTGTGTAGTATTCTACACAGTGTATTTAATAGCCACAGATTATTGAAATATTAATATCTCAATATAGGATATAAGATACTATAAATTCAAATTCAAATCCAAAATTAATTATATATATATATATATATTATATATATATATATAATATATATAATAAATATAATTATATATATATATTATTATAATATATTATAATTATATTTATATATATATATATATACTATATATACTATATTATAATTGAAAAGATAGTCCAGCATTTTTCAAACTGGCTCGTAAGCAGTGAGTAGTTAAAGAACTAAATGACTCGTTTGAATATTTAGCTTATCCATATATCTGTAGTAATGATATCTGATAGCATTAGATAATTCTCGATACTGCTGATCTCAATTTCTGTATGAAGTTGGTAATCATCTCTCTACAAAAAAATATTTTTACTAGAAATAAGATATTTTGTTGAAGATGGGCAATAAGTTTCTAATGAGCCCTGCTCTTCAGTGATGGTGAATGGCTGTTAGCTCATTTATAAAAAATTTATTATTTTTCTGAAGAACACATTGCATGTGATTTGGGGTCTTGATATGGGCAAATATTTTGGGAAGAAATTTTTTTCTCAATGATTCACTTTGTTTTCACGCATTCGATTCTTTCGCTATTTTGGGTGTCAAGTGTTCTAGAAAATACAGGATTCTCCTTTTACTATCCAAATTTTGACTTCCAGATATTTCTCTCGTTATGATTTTGTATATGTTTATGAATAGTTGAATTAAATGTTTTTTGGTGAACTGCATACTTTGAAATATGATTTTTGTGCATATTTTAACTTCACATTTTTATTTTCATAATTAATAATAAAAAATCTTTACGAATGATGGTTTTAAAACAATTTTGTGAGTATTATTTAAAATCTGTATCAATTAATGAATAAAATCTTATCAAAATATGTTAATCTGAATATTTATATATATAATATTATTATATAAATAATAATTATATAGTATATAGATTAATAATATATATATCTTATATATATATATAATAATATATATATTATATCTATTATATTATTTTTAATAATATAATATATATATATATATATAGTATATATATACTTATTAGTATAATATTAAAGATTTTATATTGATGTCTTTATGAATTATTTTTTTACATTTCTTATAGTTAGAGGAAGATTCATATAAATTCTCACGTCGTTCCAGGCGGGAATTTCCGGCCGGAAGTTGTTTTTGTTTTTTGTGACTGAATTTGTCCGGCTAAATTCGGTTCGGCGGGATACCTGGAAAATTTCTAGTGTTCGCGGTACATACCCCTAAATTATATATATATATATATATATAACACTATATATATATATTACCTATAATAATACTATATTATATTATATATATATATATATATATATATAATAATTATATATAAAATATATATATTCTATATATAATATTATATATACTATATATATAATTATGATATTATATATATATATATATATATTTATAGTAATATATATATAAATTATATAATTATATATATATATATATATAATATATTATATATATTATAGTATTAATATATATTAATCATATAAATTAACATAGTTATAATATATATATAATATATATATATAGAAAGTATATATAGTAATATTATTATATAATATATACTATATATATATATATATATATATATATATATATATTATATATGATATAATAATATTAATATATAATATAGTATAATATTTTTATAATATTAATATTAATATTATTATATAGATAATATTATATATATATAGGTATTTTATATATATATAATAGTATATATATATAAATATATATACACTACTATATATATTATATATATATATATATTAATATATATAAATATATATATTTAAATATATAGTATATTATATATATATTATTATATTTTTAATATATAATATATATATAATATATATATATATAATATATTATATTTTTTATTATATATATATAATAATATATATATAATATATATATATTATGACTAACTATATATATATATATAATATATATATAATATATACTATATATATTATATATAATGATAGAATATATATTATATATATATAATTATACTATATATTATGATTATTATATAATATAATATATATATATACATATATTATATTATAATTTAAAGTAATAGTATATATATATTATCATATATATATAATATATACTATGGTTATATATATTATAATATACATATAACTATATTATATATATATTATATATAATATATTATATATATTAAGAGAGATATATGTATAATATTATTCTAATTCTAATAGATAAGTATTACATATATATATACTATATATATATAAATCATATATATATAATATTGTATATATAATATATTGTTTTGCATTAATTTAAATATTGAAATGAATACTTGAATGCATTTGTTTAGTCTACGAAAGCAACTTAAAAATCTTATTGTTTCTGTTTGCTTTTGTCTAGCTCGGCCATCAATAGATTATCATAAATTTATAACTTTTTTACAGTATTAAAAATCTTTTTACTGCTTTAAATTCAAATTACTCCACTAACGCCTTTAATGATCATAAGACATATGATCTCGAATGCTTTTTCGCAAGCTGACTCCCACAAAAGTATCCCTATAGAAACATTAGGTAGACCCGCATTTGAAATCAAGGAATGATTCATCTGCTATCCCGTAAGAATGGCCCCCTTTTTTTTTAGATACTCCTTAAAAAAAACAGAGAGCGACAGGGAGAGATACAGAGAAAGACAGAATGTAGACAGGAGAGCTGGAGGAAGAGTTGGCATAATGGAGGTATTAAGGATGTTATTTTAGTACTGAGCATTCCACCATGCTGAGATTCGGTGACTAGTGGGACAAACTTGAGATAGCAAGTCTTAAACTTAGGAAATAATAGCAGTTCAATATTGAGATTAGTAATAGAGAGGGTTGAATAAGACAGAGTCAACTAAAATTAGATAGAAAGTGTCCTTTTTAAAATAATGGGTCAAACATATCCTTTAGAATAAGAAATGAATACATTTTATGTAATTTATACATGCAGCTTTTCTCTATCCATAACTATAATAAAAGTAGAATATTAGAATAAAGGTTATATTATCTATATTATATTAATTTCTGACTAATAAACTTTAAAAATCATTAAAATAAAGAATCATAAAAAATTTAATTCACGGCTATATTAGGGAATACTGGCGGAGAAACAAAGGTAAATTGATAAAATTCTAATTACTAGAATAATTTAAATTAAAATGTATAACTAATATTTTTAATAATGAAATTTATTATGAAAATCATATAATTTATTATTATAGGTTTATTGATAGCAATGGCCAAAAGCGTGTTTGTTTGAGTAAAATGGTTAAAAATAATAATAACAATTACAACAATATTGGCAATTATCAATAATATAATAATAATAATAATAATGAATAATATAATAATAATAATAATATAATATGAATAATAATAATTAATAATAATATAATAATAATAATAAATTGTATAAAAAGAAACGAACAACTATATTAATTTTCTATTAACATTAATGATAATTAGAAAAAATGACCATAAAGTTTTATATAATTTTTTTTTATTTTTAATTTTATTTTAATTTTATATAAATGTTATGTAATAATTTTAATATAATATAATTTTTAATCAGAAATATATATATAATAT
Organism: Trachelipus rathkii; assembly: GCA_015478945.1. Taxonomy (NCBI): domain Eukaryota; kingdom Metazoa; phylum Arthropoda; class Malacostraca; order Isopoda; family Trachelipodidae; genus Trachelipus; species Trachelipus rathkii. Next base: position 3,848 of record JABUQX010110177.1, on the reverse strand, counting down.
ATATATATAATATATTATATAGTATATATAGACATTTTTCTAATTATTATTACTAGTTCATTTTCAATGAAAATATAATATTGAATTTTCATTTGTTTAAAGTAAATTACTTTCCGTAATTATATAGATATGTTACTAATTTTTATCTAGAAAATTATTTATATTTATATCTATGAATATTTTGTTCTTATCTTTTTTAAACAGTTTGTAATTACCTTTCGTAATTATCTTTCGTGCATGTTGATGAAAATAAAATTTGGGAAAGGAAGCGTTTAAACACTCCAAAAAATCGCCGGATGTTGACGAGAGGCCAGCCCGGCGACACTGGCTTCGTTGCTCAGGATTTTTGAGATCGTAATCCTTCCATTTTATAGTGGCTACTATCGGCTTCTCTTCACGTAGCACCTAGTTAAGGGAGTGTTAGCGACTACAAGACTGGTTTGGTAGTAGTGGCCACTACAAGTCTACACGTAGCACCGAGTTAGAGGCTTTGGTACGGCTACAAAGACAAAAGGTCGTAAGGACAAGGAGGATTCGATTCCTAGACGAACCCAGACACGGAATCTCCTGATTAAGGCCGAAAAACCCATTCAGCAGAAGAACCTTTGTTTTCACCAGAATCCCTAGAAGTTTAAGGTACCGTACGTACATACAAAGAGAAATGTATTTGTTTTTATATACAAAATAATACACTTACATAAAAGTTAAAATTAGAATAGGAAGTTATGTACAAGCGGTATTTTTATACTGATGTCTCGCGAGGTATCAATATATTAATATGTCTTGTAACATAACTTCGATAAGAAACACATTAAAAGGTGTTTTAATTACATTGTCGGCATATATGTTGCCCCAAACAAAAATACAGCTAAAGAAAAAGCTGTATCACATCATAAGGTTGAGAGAAAAAGTCAACATAAAAGCCGTTAGGAAAAGGCTACTTTTATTTTTTATTACTAACAGACTAAAAAATTTTAGTATATATGTTTTTTTTTATGTTATATAATAAAAATAAAAAATAGAAGGAAATAAATTTGATGGAATATGAAAATAAATTTATCACAGTTGTTAAAAATTATTATGGTTTTTTTGTGTTTTGTTTTGGGGAGTTATTCGTAAAACTATAAATTCCTAATCAGTGTTAAAGAATTGTTTTGCTTGCATTTTTTTATGTTTGTTCCAATGAAGGAAGATTTTTTAAGAAAACATAGAAAAAAAATTAAATAAGTCATTTTAAATTAATTAATTTAATTAAAATTAATAATTTTTTTTCATTTGCTATAAGGGAAGAACGAGTTCAAGCTTCCACTTCTGTAAAAACCGTTTTCCTTAATTATTAAAATTAGCGTAATTAGAGTTAGTTAAAAATTAGGAAAATCTCGAATTTAAACAGTAAATCATAAGAGGGGAGAATAAGAAAATTGTGTGTAGGAAGGCTCTATTTACTTTTATAGTTGAATGAAGTTCAATTTCAAAAAACGTCACTAACAATATTAATATCGTAAAATATTAGTATAACTCTTTCACTCAGTAAAGACTTGAATGAGAAAATTGTGGAGTAAAGATGGGGAGAGGGAATAGCAAATGCGGAAGAACAAAACGCGATTGGGATAGAAATTGACTATTGAGTGTAACATTGACGGATAACATTTTGTCCATTTGATGAGTAATGCGTTGCAAAGCTTCATTCCTGCTTTTCGCCACACCACTTCCAACATATTACACAATATATATATATTGTCCGTGTTTGTTTTGTGTTGGTTTGAGTGTTTTGTTTGTTTTTTTTTTTTTTTGCATATTTTTTATTAATTGATTTATGCATTTATTTTAATCATTATTTATTTTGATTATGTATTTTAATATGTCGTACGAATCGAGAAAAAAAAAGGTATTTCTGAAAAAATGAGCCATCAATACTTAGGGTAAACTTTATCCCTCGACCTGTTAAAAATATTATTTTCCATAGAAGAAACGTAAAAACAAAAAGGGAAATGACCCTTTTACTCGTAGAAAATTTGGGAAAACTAGAAATATAAGATCAACCGTGTTTTTTTTTGTATTCCGCAAGAATTCGAGTACTTTCAGTCCCTACGTCAATGATTTTTTTTTTATTTTACATATAAAAATAACGTTTTTCTTTTTTATATAAGATTTAAATGGGAGTAATTAATATAAATTACCAAAAGACCTTACAGAAAGACAAAAGGTAAAGTTCGATCATAACAAGCCAAAAAAAAAAAAAGGTCATAGAGGTTCTATTTTGACTCTTGACCTCAGAACAAAATTTGTTCCAGTAAGAACATCAGGAAAGTTCTAGAAAGAACACAGTCATTAGAGGAATGTTTCTTCCTCCAGAACAATAGAACAACAGTAAATTGTTTCTTTTTTGAATCAGAACAGAGAATTCTTTTAATTAATCTTAAATAAGAAAGATATTTGTCGGACTTTGCTTCCAGAGAACACAAAACTTAATTAGGAAGGTTTTGATACACAACAGACTCGTTATACAGAACTTGGAAGACTGCATAGTGCAAGATTGACGATTCTTTTAGATACATTGATATCACATTTGCAGAACAAAGTTCACATTTGAAAACATAGTTCAGCCCATTTGATAGAACATAAGTTCACCTTTGATAGAACAAAGTTCTATATTTTTGAAGAGCATTGAGAAATATTCTTATATTTATATATTTATATGAATCAAATGGTCAATTTTATTTGATATACAAGATATGTATCAGAACAGAACATAAGAAAAATATTTTATATTCTATATTTTATTTTATAGAACAACCGCTAGAAGATGTAAAAAAAAAACTTAAGAAAAATATTTTATATTTTTTTTTTATCAGCTGTTTACATGTCAAGATTAATTGTGAGTGTTTAATTTTTAATTAATAATTTTTTTTTTTATTGTAATTGACAATACAATTAATAATTGGTGATTTAATATCTCGTACTATTTTGAATATTTAGACAGAACGATATTCATAAAGACAAAAAAATGAACAAATATTGCTAGTGAAAATTATTTTCGTTCTGATAATAATAATAATTTTTTGTTCTAATAGAAAAGAAAACATATTTCGCTTTTGATGAAACTTAAAAAAAGTTATAAAAGTAATTAAAAAGTTTAATAAATTAAGTGAGGTAGACATTAGTAATTAAATATAATTAGTAACCGAGTCTCAATGAACTATAGTAAAAATTAAAAATAAAGTGCAGTAGAATAGCTGAACACTTAGTAATATTTTTTAAATTAATATTAGAAACATTTATGTTTTTTTTTTATATTTTTTTGGTGTTTTAAAATAAAAATAGTTTTTTTTTACAAGCAGTCAGTATTAGTGACTGAAAAGACTTAGAAAAAGTTACTTAACAAGAGCAATAGAAGACTCCAAAATTTGAAAAAATTTTGTAACAATTTTTTAGTGATGAAAAGTATATAGCTTTAGGCCAACATGGGAAAACGTGAGATCGGTGAAGCTGTAAAAGTTTGAGATAAAGAACTTTTTTGAAAATTACTAGCTTTTAGAACAAGTTAAAAATATTTTCCCGCAACAAAATTTGTAAAATTACAACAATCCTAGTGTTTGAATGTTGAAATTGCAGAAAAATGAGCATTTTTCAGAACCAGAATCATAAGATCTGTTTTTGATTAGTTTCGTTAAAAGGAGTGTCAAAATTTGTCTTTTGATAGTTTTTTAGTATAAGATGAATGACAATGAATTCATCAGAGCATTTAAAGACTTGGAACTTTGAACTTTGACTTTTTTTTTTATTTTGAGATAGATAGATAGATTATTCCTCTTCATCTAAATAGATTGTTAAACTGCAACACATAG
>JABUQX010110176.1:42500-47681 GCA_015478945.1 Trachelipus rathkii | reverse complement strand
CGGGGACTACAGAATTGGTGACTACAACTTGTGAAGTGGAGGAGAAAAGAAATAACTCTCCCAGCACTCCTGCCACTTCATATATATATATATATATATATATATATATATATATATATATATATATATATATATATATATATATATATATATATATATATAGAAGAGAGAGAGAAGAGAGAGAGAGAGAGAGAGAGAGAGAGACAAGGTAAAGGAGAGATAACAAAAAAATATTTTGTACGATTTTGGTACTTTATTAAACTTTATCCAGTTTAATAATATTTATTTTTTTAAGGGCATAATTCCAGAAAAGGGCCAGGAGAATTATCTCGAAAAGTATGACACTTACAGGAAAAGCAAATACATATTTGGAATCAGCGTATAAAGCTTATTACCGGAATGTAAAAAAAAACTCGAAAAGTACGACACTTACAGAAAAACAAATTACATATTTGGAATCAGCGTATAAAGCTTATTATATGTAAAGTCGTTTCGTCCTCCCCTTCTGTCCCCCATCGGCTCGAGCCCCCTAAAGTAGTTCAGAAACATATTTCCATTGGGGCTCGAGCCGATGGGACTGAGGACAGATCCCCAAATCGTCACCTAGAGGCCGAGGGCCCGACTCCTGTTATCAATGCATTATCTACCCTTGGGTATTTGTTAGTTTTAAATCATAAAACGACTTTGCATATAATAAGCTTTATACGCTGATTCAAAATATGTAATTTATTTTTCTGTAAGTGTCGTACTTTTCGAGATTTTTTTTTACATTCTGGTAATATGCTTTATACGCTGATTCCAAATATGTAATTGGTTTTCCTGTAAGTGTCATACTTTTCGAGATAATTCTCCTGGCTCTTTTCTGATATTTTGCCTTTTTAAGTTATATATATATATATATATATATATATATATATATATATATATATATATATATATATATATATATATATATATATATATATATATATATATATATATATTTATTTATTTTAAAAATCATAAAATAATATTCTTTCTTCTTATAATCAATATATCGATATGTATATATAATAATAATAATAATAATATATATATATATATATATATATATATATATATATATATATATATATATATCATAACTCTATATATATATATATATACTATATATATATATATATATATATATATATATATATTACATCTTACATCCTCTCCCAGTAAGGCTCACGAGCCTGTCAGTGGGGCCAACCTCCGCTTCCATTGTGTTCTATCGATCACGATCCCATCCGCCATCAGCTCATCCATTGCAGGCATCCGGTGTCTTCTTAATGAATCCTCCACTGTGTCTCTCCATCTCTTCCGCGGTCTTCCTCTCGGCCTCACTCCCTCCGGTCTCCACCTCCACCTCCTACTAGCAACTCTCTCTTCCTGCATCCTCTCCATGTGTCCCACCATCTTAGTCTGGCTGCGTCCACTTTATTCATCATGGGACACTTACGCTATCCTACTGTCTCGTTTCTCACTCTGTCTCTTCTCGTCTTTCCAATCACCGTCCTCAGCACATTCATCTCCGCTGTCTGAATTCTACTCTCCTCTCTCCTTGTCATGCTCCATGTCTCCGCCCCATACAACAGTATCGGCGTCAACACTCCCTCGTATATTGCTCTCTTCACCTCTTTGTTCATATATTTATCTTTCAAGATGTGGTTGGTATACTGCTCTTACAGTCCTGCCATACTGCTCAATCCTACTCGTAATTTCCTTTGCACACCCCCTTCTCTTCCAAATGTGCTTCCTAGGTATTTATATCTGTCCACATTTTTAATCTCTCTACCGTCTACCTCCACTATTAACTCCTCCTCCTCCTCCCTACTTACTATCATTATTTCTGTTTTCTCCACATTCATATTTAATCCAGCTTCTCTCAATTTTTCTGCGAAACACAGCACCATTTGCCTCAACCTCTCACCATCTCCACTCCAACACGCCAAATCATCTGCGTATACCATGATGTCTCCGTCAATCTCCTCTAAACTCTCCTTTACACCTCTTATGACTGTGTCCAAATACGCTATAAACAGTATCAGCGACAACACACTACCCTGCCTTACTCCAGTTTTTACCTCAAACCATTCCTCGTTTTTATATCCTGTTCTTACCTTACTTAAGCTATTCACATATGTACTTCTTACTGCCTTTATCAGTCTATCTTCAACTTCATAATCCCTCTCCAGAACTCTCCATAGTACAGAATCAAATGCTTTCTTCAAGTCTATGAAGGCGATATATGCCTTCTTGTTGTATTCCCATGTCTTTTCCTGTATCATTCTCAATGCGAACATTAAATCTGTAGTGCTTCTGCCACCTCTATACCCATACTGCTCTTCACCTAATCTCGGCTCTATTTTTGATCTTAATTTTCTTTCTAATATTCTTTCATATAACTTCGCCATGTGATCCATTAGCGAGATTCCTCTATAATTTTTACAATCTCCTGCGTCCCCCTTACCTTTATTGTACCTTCCCCAACCTTCCGGCACTCTACTCTCCACCCAACACCTGTTCAGAAATCTCAGCATCAAGGCTTTCAGCTCCTCTCCTCCCTCCTTCAGCAATTCTATATGTATCCCATCCTCACCAGGAGTCTTTCCGTTCTTCATTTTCCCTAACGCCTCCACAAATTCCTCCTCCGTTATTCCCTCCTCCTCCACTTCCTCTTCGTTTCTCTCCTCCTCCTCTCTCTCCCCTCCTCTTCCGACTGCACTTCCACATTCAACAATTCATCAAAGTACTATATCCACCTTTTGTTTTTTCCTCCGGGCTTACCAATGTTTCACCATTTCTATCTTTGATATTACATACTCTCCTCTTCGCTCCTCTATACGTTCTTGCCAATCTAAAAATCTTCTTCTTGCCTTCCTTCATATCATCCATCAGCTCCTTTGCCAGCTTCTCAGCCACCTCCTCCTTTGCCCTCCTCTTCACTCTCTCCGCTTCATTTCTTGCTTCCACATACACGGCTCTGGATTGTACACTTCTGTTTTTAAGCCATCTTCTCAATGCTACCATCTTTTGTCTCACAGCATTCTTTACCTGTTCATTCCACCAAGGTGTATGCTTCTTTCTCACTCCTCCCATCCATTTAATGCCTAGGGTTTCCCTAGCTGTTTCCTTCACAACACTTCCTATGTGTTCCATTGTTTCATCACCGTTCATCTCCAGTATTTTTTCGTTTACTTTACCAACATAATTCAATCTCTTATCTTGATCTTTCAGCGAGTCTACTTTTATTGTACTCCACTTCTCCTTTACTTGTACTTTCTCCGCTTGTATCTTTAGATCAGCTATTAACAGCCTATGATCTGAATCCATTGACACACCCGGGATCACTTTTACATCTTCTACTATTCTTCTATCCGACACTATAAAGTAATCTATTATCGATCTTTGATCAAACATTCCTGTCCTATTATTCCACCTATATCTCGTATATCTATGTGAATCTTTTTTCTGATAAAAACCATTCATTATCTTCAGATTTCTCCTCATGCAAAAGTCTATCAACGTTTCACCCTCTGTGTTTCTAAATTCTTCCCCAAACGGTCCCAACATTCTTTCCGCTTCATCTCTCCTCCTTCCCACTCTTGCATTGAGATCACCCATTAGTATTATCTCCTCGCCTTCCCTTCTTCCCACCTCCACCCTTTCTTCCAACGTTTCCATGAATATCCTCTTCTCTTCTTCTGGATGTGCCTGTTGCGGTGCATATACTTGATATACATGATATCTCCTTCCTTTTATCTTCAGTGTAACTTTGATTACTCTTTCGTTCACACTTTCCATCCCTTCCAAACTGTGTGATACATTGGGTCCCAATATAACTCCTACTCCATGCTTCCTCACTCCCTCCTCCACTCCTTTATACATCAGCACAAATCCACCACCCAGCTCTCTTCCCTCCTCCTATCCTCTCACTCTCATCTCCCCCATTCCCATCACATCTATCCTCCTTTCTTTCATCATGTCCACTATTTCCTCCTCCTTTCCGCTGTAGGTAGCAATATTCAAAGTTCCAAATCTCAACTTAACATTTGTATTAGTCAATTTCTTATTCCAAAAACGTTTCCGTGGTCTATATCCAAAAGGTCGATCGTATTCCGAGGCTGGTCCTTGAGTGTTACAAGCAATTCGTTTCAGGCAGCGGCTTGCTAGGCCAGTCCTGCCCTAGCCAGAGCTCCGTTAGTCGAATCCAGAATTTTGACATGGGGACGTGGAGTTGGCCTTTGCACCCCATATATATATATATATATATATATAGCAATAACCTATATATATATATATATACTCTACTATATATATACTATATATATATATATATATATATATGCTATATATATATATATATATATATATATATATATATATCTATATATATATATATATATATATATATATATAAATATATATATATATATATATATATATATATATATATATATAATATATATATATATATATATATATATATATATATATATATATATATATATATATATATATATATATATATATATATATATATATATATATTTATATATATATATATATATATATATATATATATATATATATATATATATATATATATATATAATATATATTTATCTATATATATATATATATATATATATATATATATAACTAACTATATATAATGTCCTTAAGCAAATAATTTAGTATTGGAAGGTTGATGATAGTTTGTATTTAGGTAAAAAAATTAATATGATGAAGGAATAAATAAATAATGGAAATAGATGTATTTTTTATTTTATTTTTTTTTTTTTAAAAAGGTTTTTATTTTATTGTATTTATGACACATTAAAAATAATTTTCCATTTTTTTGACGATTTATTATTATCATGACGTCTCTAATATTGCTTAAGCTTTCTCATTTTCAAAAGCCTATGGTGGAGCACAAAAACCAAAAAAAAACAATTCTTTTTAGATTTTGTTAAATATATATATATATATATATATATATATATATATATATATATATATATATATATATATATATATATATATATATATATATATATATATATATATATATATACTCTTATATATCTTATATCATAATAATAATATATATGTAACTATATATATATAAATGGTCAAGTTTTTATGTCCTCACGA
>JABUQX010110176.1:25000-37500 GCA_015478945.1 Trachelipus rathkii | reverse complement strand
TCTTCTGTAGACAGAAATACATTTAGGAGGCTTGAAAAAGCAACAAAATCATAATTTTTAAAAATATAATAATAATAATAATAATAATAATAATAATAATAATAATAATAATAATAATAATAATAATAATAATTTATTATTATTATTATTATTATTAGGACCTTAAGTAAACTGTGCTCCTCAAAATAATTTAGTATTGGAAAGGTTGGTAAACCTGTGAATTGGATTTTAACATTCTGTATTTATGAAACCTAAAAAAAGAGAAACTTTATTTTAATTTTCAACTATAATATAAATAATATTAACAAAATCTAAAAAGAATTGTTTTTTTTTTTTTTTTTTTTTTTTTCCACCATATGCTTTTGAAAATGAGAAAGCTTAAGCAATATTAGAGACGTCATGATAATAATAAATCGTCAAAAAATTGGAAAATTATTTTTAATGTGTCATAAATACAATAAAATAAAAACCTTTTTAAAAAAAATAAAATAAAATAAAAAATACATCTATTTCCTTTATTTTAGAGCTTCACCAATCTATATATTTATTTATATATATATATATATATATATATATATATATATATATATATATATATATATATATATATATATATATATATATATATATATATATATATATATATATATATATATATATATATATATATATATATATATATACTGCTGCTACTCTATCTTTTATATATATATATATAGATAGTCAGATTTACTGTGCTCACGGTATGTAGCTGGGAGCAGCGGTCCTACAGTAAAACAATTATATATTGGAAATAGCCGAAAATTCTAAGGATGGGATTTAACTTTTTTTTTTTTTTAACTAAAGGAATACCCTAGGGTTAAACCGCAAAGATGGCAGGAGTCAGGGTCCTCTCGGCCTCCCGGTGGACGACAGGGGGACTAATCCCCCCCTCAGGGATGGTCTCCGGAACCGCTCTTTGGTCCCCAGCCTTTGGGTGTCTGGGGTTCCTCGACCATCCCCTCCAGGGTGTGACAATCCCCCTCTGTCCCCCGTCGGCTCGGCCCCTAAATTTGGTGAAATAATTTTGTTTTTGGAAAATTTAAGTTTTTTTGGGGCTCGAATGGCTCAATGAAGAGGATGTTCTCCCAGAGAAATGGTCAGTTTCCTGACACCCAGGAAGCCAGGCAGGGGTTCAGAGACCATCCCGGAGAAGTTAGTCCCAGTCGTCCACCGAGGCAGTCGGCTCCTACCATGCAGTTTACAAGTATTCTTTAGTTATAAAAAAATTACTTCAAAAAAAAAAAAATAAAGTTAATCCCATCCTTAGGACTGACCCCCATTCCAAATATATTTGTTTACTGTAGGATACCTGCCGTTCTCTAACTACTATATAATGAGCATTAAATCTGACCATATATATAATATAATAACCTTAATATATATATATATATATATATATATATATATATATATATATATATATATATATATAGTATATACTATATATATATACTCCTATATATATATATATATATACTAAAGGTAAATAAAATGGGTGGAATTTAATTCAATTTGAAACACGGCAAATATGATATAAAACCTCAACCAAATCAATTTTTAATTTTAATTTTTTGCTATAAAAAAATTATTCCAACCTTTCCAATACTAAATTATTTTGAGGAGCATGGTTTACTTAAGGTCCATTATTATTATTATTATTATTATTATTATTATTATTATTATTATTAATATTATTATTATTATTATTATTATTATTATTATTATTATTATTATTATTATTATTATTATTATTATTATTATTATTTTTATTATTATTATTATTATTATTATTATTATTATTATTATTATTATTATTATTATTATTATTATTATTATTATTATTATTATTATTATTATATCTACTACTAAAAAGTTAATAAAATGAAATATATTGGGAGAACATAACGAGACGAGGTGCTTAAATTTAATAAGATATTTTTACTAAAAAAAAAAGATAAAAATCGAGTGATTTTAATCTCGAGAAATTTCACACCTAAGCTTCTGGATAATCAATCCTTCATTGCTGCTAAAACGTCCTCTCTGGAAAGGCTGAAGAGCTCCGAGTAACCAACAGATCGGACGTCTGCTGTTCGCCTGTAGTTAAAGAACAGAATATATATATATATATATATATATATATATATATATATATATATATATATATATATATATATATATATATATATATATATATATATATATTATATATATATATATATATATATATATATATATATATATATATATATATATATATAAATATATCAGTAGGAGGGCCTTATTGAAAAGATTAGAAGGAATCAGTTAAGAAAAATAATTACATTTACAAGTTAAATAAATATATATTCTTGAGCTTTCGTTCCTAAGCTGGAACCTCCTTCAGAAGAAGTATATTATAAACTAACATATGAAAAAAGTAAAAATTATTTAGTTATGTAATATTTTAAAGATTGGATAATTTAATTTTTTTTTAAAATTGTGTGGTGCTCAGAATATTATTTTGTATTGTGTCTATGTTATAATCACCTTTTTGTTTATTGAAATTATTTGAATTGATGATGCAGAAGGATTCAATGAGTTTTCGTTTTTGTAGATTTTGTACATGTAAAATAGGTGTCATTTGGTTAATGTTAATGGAATGATTATAAGTAGAGCGATGGAGTGTCAGGGAAGAATTTTGATTGTCGTGTAGAAGGTCATGTTTGTGTTGATAAAGGCGGCGTGTAAGATCATGGGTTTCACCAATGTAAAGGGAGTTACAATCCTTGCAGGGAATTTTGTAAACACACTGGGAGAGTTCCACTTGAGGGATGGGTTGATAAATGTGTGGTTTAAGGGTTTTTTTAAGAGGGAGGATATCAGAGGAAGTGAAATGTAAAGTTTTTGGAAAAATATTTTTAATGTGGTTGAGAGGAAATTGAGGTAGAGGAAGGAAAGAGTTAGAATTAACGGGGTGGTTAATGGGAGGATTGTAGTATGTTTTCTTTGCTCTTTTTAAGGCCTTATGGATGATGTGAGAAGGATAAGAAAGGTTTTTGAAAGTGGAGGTTAAAAAGTTGAGTTCAGGTTGAAGGTAGGAGGGAGAGCATATGCGGAAAGCACGTAAGAAAAGGGAAGAAAGAGTGCCAATTTTAGTGTTTAGATTATGTGAGGAGAACCAGTGTATGTAAGAAGGGTTGGATGTAGGTTTTCTGTAAATAGTGAATTGGATGATATTAGAGGTGGACCAAGTCATGAGAGTATCTAGAAACGGTAAGGTGTTGTTTTGAGAGTGTTCAATAGTGAATTTAATGTTAGGGTGGATAGTGTTTATGAAGTTAAGGATAAGTTGAGGGTTGATATGGGAGGGAACGGCGGCGAAGATATCATCTACATAACGATACCATTTAGTACCCAAAAGAAGGGGGTGAGGGAGGATGTGGTAGTATTCGATAAGTTCCATGAAGAGATTGTTAGACAAAGGAGAGCCCATGCTAAGACCAGTGTTTTGTTTGTAGTAAAGATTGTTAAAGTGGAAGAAATTATGTTTTCAAGGGTGAGGTTGATAAGTTGTTTTAAGAGAGGGAAAGGGTAGGATAAGTTGAAATTAGTTTCATTAATGAAGCGTTCAAGGAGAGAGAGGGTAAGGGGAACAGGGACAGATGTGAAGAGGGAAACAACATCAAAACTAAGGAGATGGTGAGTAAGAGGGTTGATATGTTTGGTTTTATTAATGAAATCTTCAGTGTTAGATAAATGTGAAGTAGAAATGTGGTTGATTAGGGGTTTTAGTTGTAGAGATAACCATTTGGAGAGGTTGTAAGTGATGGAGTCAATGTTGGAGATAATGGGTCTAAGAGGAAGATTAGGTTTGTGTGTTTTGGGAAGACCATAAAATTTTGAAATCCTAGGAAGTTTTGATTTAAGATCATTGTGGAGTGTGGGAAAATCTGAAAGGATAGATTTTAGGTTGCGGTTAAATGAAATTTGCGAGTTTTTAAGGGGATTTCTAGTGAGGGGGGAGTAGGTATTGATATCAGAGAGAAGGTTGTTGCATTTTGTGATATAGTCAGTAGTGTTAAGAATGACAATGTTGTTGCCTTTATCTGAACGTGTCACAATGATGTCTCTGTTATTAGTAAGTGATTTTAGAGCGAGGTGGAATTTGAGAGGTGATTTTTTGATTTTGTTTGAAATGAGAATGTTATTTACTAATAAACCCTTTAAAAAATCGTGATTAATCATTTGGTTAGTATCCTTAGATTTCCAGTATTCATAATCTATAAAAAATTTAGTAAGAGGATCTTCTTTCTGTAGTGAAAAAGATAGACCATATCCAAGGAGAATTTTCTGGTCTCTATTAATTATATAGTTAGACTTATTTATGATTTTATCTGGATTTGAAAATTTTGCCCAATCACTATTGTAAAATATTTTTTCAAATTTTTTATTTAAATTTCTTCGTTCAATATTGACATTAAAATCCTTCTTGTTATGTGCATGGTCCAGTAGCCTAGAGAAATTATCTAAAGAATCGGGAAATTGAAGGTACCAAAGCCGTTGGAAGTTCTTAAAGTCTGTGAAACAAGTCCGGAAGGCTTGCTTAATTTCTTGTTTAATATCGTTAATCTTATTGATTAGGATCTGCCTGTATATTTCAAGGAAAGGTTCAAAATTTCTTGAAGAAATAGTATTAGGAATAAAGGTTTTTGGTATGACTAAATTTTGTAGGCAAGTTTTTACAAATCTCAATTGTTCCTTTTGATTAAGAAGGAACAATTAAGATTTGTAAAAACTGCCTACAAATTACTACATGCCAAGGCAACATTCTAATACTATTCTTCAGAGAATTTTGGTGCTACAGTATACGGGCGGATCAATCAACAAGATGGCTGGCTGAAGTAAACGAGCCTTTCGGACTTATTTCTGAACAGAACTCAACGGCTGACACCTTTCAGCTCCCATTCTGGGCTACTGGACCATGCGCTGAAAGAGTTGTCGGCGGTGAACGAAGAAATTAAATAAAATTTGAAAAATGTTACAATAATGGGCTGAGCCTTCAAAATCAGGCTAAATCGCAAATAAGTCTAACTATAAGGTAATAAGAGACAGAAAATTCTCGCTGAATATGATCTTTCACCACAGAAGAAGATCCTCTTACTAGAACACATAGATTATGAATACTGAAATCTGGGATACCAACAAATGATTACGATTTTTAAAGGGTTTATTAGTGTAACATTCTCATTTCAAACAAAATCAATCACCTGCTCAATCACCTCGCTCAAATCACCGCTATAACAGGACATCATTGTGTTACCTTCTAAAGGCGGCTGCGTGTCGTCTCGCGTTTGTCTGAAAATACGACGGCTGCTATCGATGTCAATATACCTCCTTATCGCCCAATTTCGTATAGCGGCCATCGTCTGTATTTCGAATTTTCCCACTCCACAGTGATCGTAATCTGGCACCACAAGTTTAGCGTGGTCTTTCAACTACCTGGTAATCTTCTGCTGGACCATTAGCATTGACTAAATCACTTGTATATGCAAATGATTCTCTACAACAAAACCCTAATCCTTAGTTCAACTAAATTATCTGTGCTGAGACCGATAATGGAAACTGGGCGTATTATTTTCAGCACTCGCCGTCTCACTGGTACGATGTTGTTCCTGCTTCGCATCTATCTGTTGCTGCCCTCTCATGAACGCTTTCGTCAGTAATTTCAGCATCTACCACCTCTAATAAGGCAACGTCGACCTCACCCGCAATTTATAATTTTCGATTTAATAATTCTTTCTTCAAACAAAACCGATAGCCAACGTGAACATACTCTATATGGCAATCTTTTCATGGAACTTTCTTGATATACTACCACATCCTCCCTCTTTAACGGGTGCAAATGGTATCGTTATAGATGATATCTTTAACCGCCGTTCCACTATCAACCATAACGATCGCCAACTCGCCGACACCTCCACCATTTTGTAAGTATCTTTTGAACACTCCCCAGGCTGCTACCTTGTGTTTCTGGTATCTCGTGACTGATCCTCATCAGTATTTACAGAAGGCATCAGCCCACACACCACTGATTCGCCAATCACAGGCGCTAAATTTGGCATCTTTCGCTCCCTTTGCTGCCAACTTTCCGCGTGTGCTGCTCTCCACCACTGTTCAGACGGCGGCATCGCAAAACGCTTTCTTAACAACCTCACTTCAGGCCTTAAAGCAGGAGAGCGCAATCGCCCATTGGCTGGCCGTTAATTCTAACTCTTTCGCTACTCTACCTCGAGCTCACATTAAAAATATTTTTCAGCACCGTTGCACTCTCTGATATTCCTCCTCTTAAAAAAACCTTAAACCACGTTCATCAACCCATCCCTCTGCGGAGAGGCTCACCCAGTATTTACAAAAATTCCCTGCAAAGGACAGCTCCACACTGACCAATTTGAAACCTATGTTTGCTACACTCCGCCTTATCACCACAAGCATGGGCCTTCTGCCATCAGCTATTTCCTGATCTCAAATCGTTCTACCATAATATCATTCCATCAGCATTAACAGAGTGACACCTGTACATCTGTGTGCTGAGGCAGCTCATTGGTGCTGCCGTCATCATTCAGGCTGAATTTCAGTGAGCAAAAGAGGTGATTATAACATGAACTGTGCAAGGCTAATATTCTAGGCACCTATTTAAAATTAAATATCAATCTTTACATGTACATAACTGTTTACTTTATGTATGGTAGTTTATAACTTCTTCTGAAGGAGGTTCCAGCTTAGGAACGAAAGCTCAAGAATATATATTTATTTAACTTGTAATTGTAGTTATTTTTCTTAACTGATTCCTTCTTATCTTTTCAATAAGGCCCTCCTACTGATATATATATATATATATATATATATATATATATATATATATATATATATATATATATATATATATATATATATATATATATATATATATATATATATATATATATATATATATATATTTTTTATATAATAATAATAATATATATATATATATTTATATAAATATAAAAATAATAATATATATATATTCTGTTCTTTAACTACCGGGCGAACGGCGGGCGACTGGTCTGTTGGTTGCTCGAATACTCAAATACAGAAGACGTTTTGGCAGCGTGAAAGGGTATCAGAAACTGGAGTGCGAAATTTCTCCCAGTTATCGAATTAAAATCACTCGGTGCATCTTTTTATCTTATTAGAATTTGAAGCACTCTCGTCTCGTAATGTTTCCCAATATGTTTCATTTTATTAACTTTTTAGTAGTAGATATAATAATAATAATAATAATAATAATAATAATAATAATAATAATAATAATAATAATAATAATAATAATAATAATAATAATAATAATAATAATAATAATAATAATAATAATAATAATAATAATGTTTTTATTATTATTATTATTATTATTATTATTATTATTATTATTATTATTATTATTATTATTATTATTATTATTATTATTATTATTATTATTATTTATTATTATTATTATATTATTATTATTATTATTATTATTATTATTATTAGGTATTATTATGTTGATATTGGTATTATTATTATTATTATTATTATTATTATTATTATTATTATTATTATTATTGTGTGTGTGCGTGTGTGTGTGTGTGTGTGTGTGTATTATTATTATTATTATTATTATTATTAAAATAAAAATAATAATATTAATAATAAAAATGTATAATAATAATAATAATAATAATAATATTAATAATAATAATAATAATAATAAATAACAATAATAATATTAAAATAATAATAATAGTAATAATAATGATAATCGTATGTAATAAAAATGTAATAATAATAATAATAATAATAATAATAATAATAATAATAATAATAATAATAATAATAATAATAATAATAATAATAATAATAATAATAATAATAATAATAATAAATAATAATAATAATAATAATAATAATAATAATAATAATAATAACAGCTAATAATAATAATAATATTATTATTATTATTATTATTATTATTATTATTATTATTATTATTATTATTATTATTATTATTATTATTATTATTATTATTATTATTATTATTATTATTATTATCATCCTTATTATTATTATTATTATTATTATTATTATTATTATTATTATTATTATTATTATTATTATTGTGTTCTTATTATAATTGTGTTCATTATTATTATTAGTATTAGTATTAAACTTATTATTATTATTATTATTAACTTATTATTATTATTATTATTATTATTATTATTATTATTATTATTATTATTATTATTATTATTATTATTATTATTATTATTATTATTATTAGTAGTTGTAGTAGTAGTAGTAGTATTATTAATGTTAATGTTAATGATAATGATGGAATTAGTAGTAGTAAGTGGTAGTAGTAGTAGTAGTAGTAGTAGTAGTAGTAGTAGTAGTAGTAGTAGTAGTAGTAGTAGTAGTAGTAGTACTAGGTAAACTTTGCATGTAAAATAATTGGAAACTCTTCATATATCTCCATCAAATTTCCACCTTTGCTATCTTTCACTTTTAACTTTCTAATGTCTCCTCCGGTTAAGAATGGTAGTGTTAGGCTGGAAGTGTTAGGCTTGGAACACACCAGAGTAGTGACAAGCCAAATTCAAGGTTAATCAAAGAATACGTAATCTGAGTTTGAAGTTTGATAGTCGAAGAGAGTGGAAAAATGGAAGAAGGAAATGTTCCAGGTTTTACTGGTAGAAGGCCTGAAAGAATGAGTTTAACAGCTATGCATGGGGTGAAGGCAATGGATGGAAAAAGGAGATGAATCTGTGTGGAATGACAAGTCATATGACCTCTTCTCAAATGAGTAGTTGTGCGACTAATGAGTTCAGAACAAACAAAGATAGTTCAAAGATAGTGATGCAACAGTTTGGTGTCTAGTGGGAGTTAGAGAGAGTGGTTAGAATGGGAGAGTTGATGACGAGGAAAATCCTAGACCTCACACTCTCCTGAATAGCTGCATGTAATGGAATAACCACAGATATGTGAAGCGAATTTCACACAGACCTTCAACCTCAGAAAATCCCTCAAAAAACTTAGCTTCCAAGAGGCTTCGTTTATGTATTCATTCCAAAGATATTCACGAAATAAGAAAACATAAAATTTTAATGACAGAAAAAGCTTTTTCATTGTTCACTTTCAAACATGTTATTGATATATATGGATGATTGTGACGAGCAGATGATGGAACTGAATTTTTAAGGTGTTCATTTTTGCATTGCTTTAGCTAGAAACACGAGGAAGACAGGATATTAATTCCTTCAATGCTAACATCCAAACTTCAGTTATTTGCAGTTATTTAGATTAATTTAAATTTGTAAAGAAAATTAAAGTTAATCAATGGTTTAAGAGCGGATAGCTGAAGAAGTATCAGACTAAAAAACATTAATTAAAACTAGAAAGAGGATAGAGAAGAGAACAAACCCTTAAGAAGCACCACTCTATAGATTTAAAGGGTGAACGGTGAGAATTGGCAACAGTATTTATAAAGCAATCGGAAAAGAAATCAAAAATAAATTTACACAGAGAATGATAGATACCGAATAAGGAAGTTTGGAAATCAAAGATTTGTTCCAAACTCTAGCGAAAGCTTTCGGCATGTTATGTGCCTCAGCAAAAAATTCACCAAAATGCCAAAAAGGAATAAGGACCAAGAGTCAAGTAAATAGAAAAGAAGATCATATGTCAAGCGTTCCTTACGAAAGCTACAATGGTGATCTGTGATATTGGCAGAAGTTGAATTAACAATCATTTCAAATAGGAAGAAAATATAAAAGAAAATAGTCAGCAGAGAAGTAGATTACCAAGGCAGGGGCATATATATATATATATATATATATATATATATATATATATATATATATATATATATATATATATATATATATATATATATATATATATATATATATATATATATATATATATATAAATATATATATATATATATATATATATATACTATATATATATATATATATATATATATATATATATATATATATACATATATATATATATATATATACATATATATATATATATACATATATATATATAAGGCTATGAAGGGAGAGGTGGAAAGCTCTCCTTTCTACATACGTCATGTTCTTCTACTAACTTTTCTGTTTCCGGCGTATGTTGCGCACCTCAACCCCATTCTGGGGAAAGGAGGAAGATAAGAGAGAAAGAAATAATATATATATATATATATATATATATATATATATACTATATATATATATATATATATATATATATATATATATATATATATATATATGTATATATATATATATATATATATATATATATATATATATATATATATATATATATATATATATATATATATATATATATATATATATATATATATATATATATATATATATAAATATATATATATATATATATATATATATATATATATATATATATATATATATATATATATATATATATATATATATATATATATATATATATATATATATGTGTGTATATATTTATGTATATATATATATATATATATATATATATATATATATATATATATATATAATATATATATATATATATATATATATATAATATATATATATATATATATATATTTATATATATATATATATATATATATATATATATATATATATATATATATATATATATATATATATATATATATATATATATATATATATATATATATATATATATACACCAAAAAAATAATTATATTAAATATATGAGTAGGATTATTATTATTATTATTATTATTATTATTATTATTATTATTATTATTATTATTATTATTATTATTATTATTATTATTATTATTAGGTATTAATATCCTTATGCTAGTTACTATTATTATTATTGTACGTTAAATATAATTAAAATTACTATTGAAAGGAAGAGGCATCAGCGTATGTTGATGCTCAAAATATAGCTTTAATTAACAATGATGAAATATAAGAAATGCATGTATTGTATTCGGGTCTCAAAGGACACAACTAGGGTTGGGAAAAAAACTTTTTTCAAATCATGTTTTTTTCAAGAAAAAAACATGTTTTTTCATGTTTTTTTTTTTTGTTTTTTTCATTAAATGTATTTTTAAAAATATAAAGAGGCTAATATGATATTTCACTTGAGTATTTTCATTTTTCAAATATAAAGATACTGAAATTAAACAAATATTCCATTATGATTTATAAAATAGCAGAACTACCTTTCTATTATATTTTATCAATTGTTTTCGTTACAATTTACAGTAGGTTGTAGCCTGCAGACTGCTGTTTGTAGGCTTCTACTTACTAATTTAACTATGTATTTTACGTTTGTATCATATAATCATATTTATAATTTACTTTTAAATATTAATGTATATTATATTTATATAGAATGAGTCTGAATGACAAAACTCAAAAGTGACTTAAGGGATGCAAATGAAATAATAAAAATATTGAAATTAAAATTATACCAAGATTGTAAATGAAGGAGGATGAGTGAATGACTAAATTAAATATTTGGCTTTGGAATATCAACTTTTGATTCACTAATCACTAGTCCCCACTCCCCAGACCCCAGTCACTACTGAGTACTGACTACTGTGCTGTGACTACTGTCAAGCTCATTATCACTGGGCTCATCAGCGTGATCAGCCACATTTAATTTTGATATGACTGATAAGTCTGATATCTCAGTCGTATGAAGTATCGTGTGAGAATGACAGTGGTGAAGGAGCAGGGGCAGTAACAGGACTCTTAAGCTTAGCTGCCTTAGCATAATCATCTCTCTCAGTTGGCAAATTTTCAGAATTTCCTAGTTCTAGATTATGAGCAATAAATACTAGTTTTGCAACGTCTACACAACAAAAGTTATATTTCATGTGAGGGCCTTTGCTACCTTTTATTTCCTTAAAAAGTAACAGTCACACGACTTTTTGCACGTGGCATTTCTAAATTCTGATTAAATAATTATGATAAAAATGTTACTGAAAGCTGAAACAGAGTAAGAAAACATTAATGAAGCCACAAACAAAATATTATGAATATCAAAATTCAGAATATAAAATAAAAATATGGAAAACCCATAAAAATTTTGAACACAAACTCAGGGGCTTCCACCTTGTAGGAAATTGGAACCAAAAAATGTCCAAATTAGAGCATATTTGCTAAAATTTATAATATAATTGTTCAAACATGTAAATTCCACAACTTAATTGAAAAAAACGAAAAAAACAAATTTTTACTTGTTTTTTTCAGGCTGTGTTTTTTTCATGAAAAAAACGTTTTTCGAAAAAAAAAACTAGCTTGTTTTTTTCCTGTCCCAACCCTAGACACAACACTGTGTTGCAATTAGTAGACCCATTTCAGATAGGAGGGAAATTGCATCCT
>JABUQX010110176.1:12500-20000 GCA_015478945.1 Trachelipus rathkii | reverse complement strand
AGTAAAGGAATGCCTGGAGGAGAGGAATGTGAGTTTGGCAGAGCTGAGAAAAAGGTGCATAATAAGAGCAGATGGCGGAGTTTGTGAGGGGGATATGGTTTGTGGCCCACACCTGGGCCAAAGGGATGAAACCCCCTACATCGCGGTCTCGTGAGTAGGATGAATTTTTCTGACCCGCAGCGAGTTCTCACTAAAGAGGGTATAAAAAGTCCTAAGAATAAAGGGCGGTAAGGCTGGGCCTTCTCGACTTGTGTCATATTCTTGCCTACTTCTTTTCTGTTTCAAGTGCTTGTGAATCGCACCTCACACCTCAGTCTTGGGAGATGATGGTTGATGATGATGATAATGATGATATTTATACTATATTTATATATATATATATATATATATATATATATATATATATATATATATATATATATATATATATATATATATATATATATATATATATATATAACTATGACATTCCAGAGAGAATGAGACTGTAGAGCTCGAACCTTTGAATGACGATGGAAAAGAATTCAACGACAATGACAATGATACTCCTTCAGTGAAAAGGATTTTGAGGTAAAATCTAAAAACAGGGCCTCTTCAGACAGATAGAATATTTTAAGTGTTTAAAGCTGTAATAGGTTATATGGTAATAGGCTATACGATAGAGATAACGTTTTGTGTTATCGAAAACGTTTTTGCACGAATATTTAGATAAATGTTATAGGTGTTTTAGATCTATAAAGAATAGATCCCAATTAATTAATAAAGATTCAAAATATAGAAAAATATATATATATATATATATATAAAATTACATATGATGTATATGTAAAACTCATACAGAAATTTTAGGCTAGGAAATATTAAGAAATTCGATAAAGAAAAAATCACTTATCAAAGAATTTCGAGTGACAAAATCTATTGTTCAAAAAAACAGATTAAATGTCTCTAAATGACAATTTTTGTGCCGCGTGGCTTCATACGTGGGTAAGTGATTTCTTTGTCCACCTAATAACGGAAACAGTGTTGAGATATTATATGCAGTAAAGAAAAAATAAAAATAAAAAATATTTTTCCAGCGTCTAATAGTCACTGAATAAATATTTTTATTAACATTTTAGTTTTAAGAATTTTTTTCATAAAATTTTACTAAAAATTAATTTTCATTACTTTAAGGATGTACCGTAACAACATTTAATTGGACACACACAAATATATATTTTTAAATACTGTTACTTTTATCAATTGTAATCTTTATATATATATATATATATATATATATATATATATATATATATATATATATATATACTCTATATATACTATATATATATATATATATATAACTTTCTCATACCACTATATATGTATATATATATATATATATATAACATATATATATATATATATATATATATATATATATATATATATATATACATATATATATATATATATATATATAAAATATATATATATATATATATATATATATATATATATATATATATATATATATATATATATATATATATATATATATATATATATATATATATATATATATATATATATATATATATATATATATATATATATATATATATATATATATATATATATATAATAGCTTTCTTAAACGCAAAGTTAATATACATTGACTTAAATTAATAAAATCGATCTTAAATAATTTTTTAGTTATTGCAATAACTAATAATTAATCAAAATGTAAAAATAAAATAATAAACTATTTGAATTTCTAAATTAAACCATGAATATCAAAATAAACCATTGAATTTAATAACCACACAATTAAACTCTAGTAATAACAAAAGGAGATATTAAAATAGTACTTTAAAAAAAACCCACTTCCACTCCAGATTGCCCCGTCAGATGACCCTGCCAGCCAAACGTGAGGCTTTCAGGTAACTTACAAATAAAAAAAAATAAAAAATAAAATAAGCAGCCGTAGCAAATTCCTGCAAAACATACAATAAATTTATCACATTATTTCTATTTTTATTTATTTATTTTTTTGAAAGTCTTAAAAAAAACCGTTTTAACAACTTCCAGTTATTTTTTTGTAATGATTTAATAAAGGATCGTAGCTTGTTCTTTTATCAATGCCTGGTATAGCAAAATCAGCACAAAATTATTAAATTTGCAAATAAAACAACCGTGAAAAGTCAGCACATGCACTCCAAAACATAACACATGTTTTGTTTTAATAACCCATATATATATATATATATATATATATATATATATATATATATATATATATATATATATATATATATATATATATATATATATATATATAGCTATATATTGCGGCCAAAATACTAACCTTCTATTGTTTTACGCTAATTTAATTATTATAATCATTATAATTATTAAGATATTTATTATTATTATTATGATTATTATTTTATTATTATTATTATTATTATTATTATTATTATTATTATTATTATTATTATTATTATTATTATTATTATTATTATTATTCCATAGATTTCAATACATACCCATTTAGAGCGAAGAAATGTTAAATATTTATTTAAGAAAGTAAAAATAAGGATAATGAAAAATTTACTATATAATCAGAATTTTAATAATCATTATCTTACAATAATATATATATATATATATATATATATATATATATATATATATATATATATATATATATATATATATATATAATATAAAAGTCAGTTAATCTGTTGTCCTAACATGTATACAATTTAAACTTTCAGCTAGTAATTTATTGAAAGCTCATGTATATAAGTTATATTAGTAATATATATATATACACTATACTTATATATATATATATATATATATATATATATATAAAGATATATATAAAAACACATATATAGCAACATCTTTTTGAATAACATGTTATTTTCAAGCGGAGCTTTATATTAACTAAAGAATGTGAATAAAAACAATAACATTGTATTACTTTGATGACAATCATTTTATTTACGAAATGAAAACGTAAATTGCCAAACCCTGTTCGTATCCCATTGGAACCCCTAATGGCAGGGACAGTAGGCTTTTAGTCTTAGGCTCCAATTACATTATTAGTAGTATTATCAGTCTACTAATATATATATATATATATATATATATATATATATATATATATACCATATATATATATATATATATATATATATATATATATATATATATATATATATATATATATATATATATATATATATATATATATATATAAATATATATATATATATATATATATATATATTAACATATATATATATATATGTACATATATATATATATATATATATATATATATATATATATATATATATATATATATATATATATTCACCGCAAAAAAAATTTAATTTGATCGGTCCACTTTTAAATTAACCATTCAGGCATGGTTATTTATTATCGTTTTTCAACAATGGGAAGCGTGTTTATTTATTGTCCGAACGGTTTTAGCGGTGGATGTTTTTCATAGTACGTATGCCTTTGAATTTCACCAATTTTAAATAGTTTTCTTTTGTTCTGGGTTTTTGCTCGAAGTTCATAATTAGAAATGCCTAAACAGTTATCAGATTTAGAGAAGGCCATGATTCTTGCATTCAGGAAGGAAATTATGTGTCGTACCGGCCGTGGAGAAGCAACTATAAGACGTATTGTTTCTGCCGCTAGAGGAATGGCTGCAACGTAATTCCAAAACGAAACCTAGGTCTGGGAGAAAGGGCGACCCTAAAGACGGATATATTGCTGCGAAGAGTTATCGAACCATTCATTACGCATCTGCTTAATTTACAGCAAAAACCCATGCACATCGCTCATGGCGAAGAAGAGTCATATTCGCCAAATAATATAAGCATTAAGCTAGTGAAGACTAGATGAAGGTCATGTTTTCGGATGAAAGCACATTTAAGTGCATCAGGGGAGACCCAAATGAGCACGACGTCCAAATTCCATCAGTAGGTATCATCCCAAGTTCACAGTTAGGACTGTCAAGCATTCAGATCAGTTAATGGTGTGGTATTGTTTTAGTGGAAATACAGGCAGAGGAGGCGCTTCCTTCTAATAGCGTTACAATGAATGACTGTACTTGAAGGATTTGGAGGACATTTTCTTCCTTTCTAAACATTATCAAACGGATATCTTTATGCAAGATAATGCTCCCTCCCATACCGCCAAACGTATTAAGACTATCTTGCCAGCACCTGTTTTAATTCTGGACTGGCCGGGAACAGCCTTGACCTTAATCCAATATAAAACTGTTGGCCATACGGGAAACAACACCTAGCAACAGCAGACACCTCATCCATACAACGTCTTATCGAATCGCTAAAACTCTTTTGGATAAGCATGGATCACAACTACATGACCTCACTGGCGAAATCTATGCCTTAACTTAAACCTGTGCTAGCTACTAAATCCAAGGGATAAAGGCAATGCTAGTGATGAATATAAATACTATATTTCAAATGTAAGCTTAAATAAATCCTCGTGTTCTGTAATTTTATTTTCCTTCTGACCGATCAAATTTTTTTTTTTTTTTTTGCGGTGACTATATATATATATATATATATATATATATATATACTACATATATATATATATATATATATATATATATATATATATATATATATATATATATATATATATATATATATATATATATATATTTGCTTGCATGTATTATAAATATTGACACCTACAGTTAATCTTTGAGTTGGAAACTTATATTTTTTTTTTGTTTGTTACAAATAGATAAGAAATAACAGTTTGACAAGGTCGATTTCCAACTATATACAACTTCCAATCACAATGAATGAATGAATTTAATATTATTTTTCCTTAAAAAATCTTTTGTTATTTTTTGCATGGTGATTTACTAATAATTTTACGTAATTCTAATTTTTTCAGTTTGGTAAGAGACAATCAAATTATTACAAATCAAATTGTTTACAAATGCTTTATTGGGCATGTAATATCCAATGATGAATAAGGAATATTTGACATTATTCATATATATTTTACTTCTATATTTTAATCTTGGAAACTGGGAAGGACGGTGGAAGTGGAGGGAAGTGATGGCTCCCTTTAAAACTCAGTGTAATTGCAAAAGAATATCTAAAAATTACCTGTGGGGAAAATGATTACGAGAATCAGAGTCAAAAGGCAGTGGACGACCAAGGAGTTCTCAGACGGCTTCCTCTTTTACAGAGGTTGAAACTTCTTAAAGAGAGAAAGAGGACAGGGAAGATAGGGATAAGAATTCCAGATACCAGAAATCTAAAGGAGCTTATATCACAAAAGAGATTAAAGAATTCTCTTAATGTCTGTTAGTCACGAAAGCACAAAGGATGAAATCAGTAAATCTCAGGAAGAGCAGAGATTATTGGAGCAGGTTTACCTCTCTTTTGGCACCGACTAAAGACTCTTAAAAGTAAAAAGAAGAAAAAGAAAAAAATGGAATCTCAAACTAAGAATCTAAAAATTAAAGGTTCTTCAATAGATAGTGTTCACTCATCTGATCGATCTAGTGAATGCTCGGTGCTATTACCTAAAAAAATTAAGAAAGGAGCTTATCAGTTGATTCTCGATCGTTATTAAGTCGAACTCAAAAGTAAAGGTGTAACAAGAGAAAAATCTACCTCGTCTTCAAAAGCAAGTTAAATCCGTCATTAATCAAACTAAAGATCCCCTTCCATTTTGTGTTGTTAGTCCCAGTAGAAAAGAAGACCCAGGGAAGGAATTCTTAAAATCAACAGACTTAAATAAAGGAACTGGTGCGTCCAGGCAAATTAAGTCCCACAGTCCTCTAGTATTAGTGGGATTAAACTAACTATTGATTGAAAATCAACAGCTCAAAGAATGATCTTCGTCTGACCCCTCCTTTAATAGTCAATCAATATAAAACTAAATGTTCAGAGTAACCAGATCCCTAATTCCAGGAGAGAGCAGCGATTCCCAGTTTCATAACTTCATTGTCTGTCGATGATATAAGGAAAAAAATTCAAAGAAGCGAAAGTTTTAGAAAAGCAATGGACTCTGTGGTTTACTGGCAGAAGAATCTTTGATGAAAATGATCTTAATATGACAGAAGTTTATCATCTAAAGACGGAAGTTCTATTGAAGATGAAAGAACGAAAGAAGGAGAAGAGAGAAATAACGATGAAAGAGATAATAAAGAACAACGAAGCAATAAAGCTAATTCCACAGAACTAACGAAGTCTACGTCTTCCGATTCCGAAATCAATATTTTAAGAAAAGGAAGAGAAAAAACGAATTTTCCAAAAGAAAAAATTGATTCCAGTCCCGAAGATAATAATTCAAAAGCAACAAATTCGTCTTTAAGAGTAAGTTGCCATTTTTTTATTATTATTATTTTTTATTTACTCTTACTTCAATGATTTTTATTTAAATAAATATTTCTTAAAATAAATAGATTAACTGTGTTGACTATTTTTTAATTGTATACAATCTTAATTAAATATTAAATAAATCATATAGATTATGTATCAAATTACTGTATATTATTATCGACAGTCTTGACATGACAATTTGGTTGTTTATTTAGTTTTCACTGATGAATGCCCAATATATATATATATATATATATATATATATATATATATATATATATATATATAATTTATATTTACATATATATATATAATATATATATAGTATAATTATATTATATATATAATATATATATCTTATATTATGGTAATTTAATTTACACGATGGATATAGAGTAAAAAGATTAGAGTGGGGATGCAGGGAAGGTGTTAGAAATCGATGATAAGAATGGAGAGATGAGCAGTTGCATGCTATTGTATGCAGGCTGATTTGATTAAGTGTGGTGAATCTGAAGAAAGGGTTATTTAGAGGATTAGTTTAAAGGGGTTAGGTGGTTTGCAAAAGGAGGATTGAGTAAAGTAGATAAGAGTAATGTTATGGTAGAGAATGAGGAGAGTCCTGAAATCATGTTGAACGGTGAGCAACTGGAACAAGTATCTAGTTTAAATATAGGTATATGTTGGATGAAAGGGAACAAGATGAAAATGATAGAGTCTCAGATATATAAAAAGTGTGTACATGAGTCCAGAAAGTGAATGGACTGAGGCAATTAGATATCGTTACTAATTAAAGCGAATTAAGAGCTATAAGTCTATCCGTACTAACCTAATGTTTTTTATGAGCGTTCATTGAGGGCCTATTGTCGTCGGGACTTGTAATTAAACAATAGATATAGGGTAAGAAGAGAAAAGTTTGAAAGACTAAAATGTTATAAGCAATAAGAATAAACCAAGATCTAAAAAGGTACCATGTGCTTGCTTAACATGCGTTACAATCTTAGGGAAGCTTGTTAGGGTGCAGACGAATTTGATAAAATGAGGAACGAACGCATAGAGAGTTGTTGTGGTGTGAAGAAAGGTGTTAAATGAGAGAATAAACGACAAGTAAACATTAGATGTT
>JABUQX010110176.1:7500-10000 GCA_015478945.1 Trachelipus rathkii | reverse complement strand
TATATAATATATATATATATTATTTTTTTTTTTTTTTTTACAGAATAAACACCATCACTCACGGGCGGAGCCCTAATCAAGGAGGAGTGTACTCAATTAACGTTCGAGCAGGACGGAGCCAAGCCCAAGAGAGAAACAGCTCACATTCTCCCACCCCGACAGTTGCGAACCTGGACCCTCGCTTTGTTTGGAGTGCTCTAACACTGAGCGATCGGCCTGTCCTTTTATATAAATAAATATGAAATATATATCAAAAAATAAAAAATACATAATATAATATTATAAAACCATATATATATATACATACATACATACATAATAACAGTATACATTATACATACATACATATATTACATATATTACATATACATATATAATATATAGTATACATAAACATATATATACAACATACATATATATAATATTATATATATAATATATATATATATAATATATTATAATAATATTATAAATATATATATATATATATATAAAAATGAGAGACATATATGTGCACACGTTACATGCTATGCAAAGGTTGATAGTTTAGATAATATAATTATATAGTATATAGTATATATAGATATATATATATTATATATTATAATATATTATATAATACTATATGTATTTGTATAAAAAAAAAATATCGGATATATTTACACATAGATGTGGTTATACATTACTTTTACGTAAACATATATACTTTACACATACATACACATATACATTACATACACACATATACACATAACCACATATATACAGTATATATAAGTATATAATGTTATATAAACAATACGAGTATACCAAAAGGAATCTTAACATTTTAAATTATTTATTAGGCCGAATAGTTTCGGGTAAGAATCCTTTTTCCATTTTCCAGACTTACAATATAATGATAAAATTTAAACAAAATATTAGATAAAATAATAAGTTTAAAAAATTATAAAGTTGGAAATAAATAAACCATTTAGATAAATTAATGATTACAATAAAATGTGGTAGTAAAGAGTTTTTGATTTAAACAAACCTCAACTTCAGTATTAAAGATGTTTAAAACCTAGATTATTCATTAAAGGTCGGTTTTGAGATGCCAAAATATACAAGGTCTAACAAACTAAATCGGGTTCCAGTTTGGACAATATTCAAAATGTCGTATCCTGTATTTTGTTACGTTTTCCTTAAAAATTTATAGATTTACTGGTAGTAAGTTTGTAAATAAAAACAGGACAAGTTAATATTCTTAAAAATATTTCCCAATTGTTTTCACTCGAAAAATCTAAATATAAATTTTAAGCGGGAAAGTAATTTTTTTTTTAAACCACATCAATTTTTACGTCGAATTTTGTAAATGATTCCCCGAGCAAAGGCAACCTCATATACAAATATGCCTAGAGCTGTTAATTTAGCTAGATATGTTTTTTAATTTTGCTGAAAGTATGTGTTCAAAAAGTTTGGTCATTATTAAATCTGGGAACCATTCTCAGAAATAATGTTTCCGGGAATCAATTCTGCGTAAAATTACATAAGATGACGGAAATTTTGTATCCCCTGGTCAAAAGAGTTTTAATTAGATGATGGAAAAAATGTGAGGAATTAAAAAGAATAAAAAATTTGTCGTCATCCAGTAAAAAGTATTTAGGTAATGGTTGATTTGATTTGTATGGAAAATTGTTGTAACAAAGAGCTTATGGAAGGTAATAGCTCCGAGAGATTGAGGAGGGCAATAACAGTCCCTTTATAAGGTAGGTGGGATAAGGTAACTGTAGGATTATAGGGTAATTAGTTAGTGAGTGTTGTAGGGAAATATATGCTGTAGTTTGGTCGAAGAGAGCGTCGATGTTGACTGAAGACTGATGGTGATAAGGAACAAGATTGCGTTTTTATAAGGGTAGAGAATGTGTGGATAAAATCTTTAGCATTGAAACAAATGATTGGAAAGAGGGAGGAGAGAATGTAAATCATGTATTGGTAGGCGTGTGTAAAAAGGAGGTTTGAAAGTAAAACGTACGATAAGGGAAGGCTTATGGTTGTGAGGAGGAGAGGTCCTAGGTTCGTGAATTATGTAGATGGTGAGCAGCTGGAAAAGTGTCTGAATTTTAAAATATTTAAGATAATAGGGATGAAAAGGAATGGATGATGCAAGAGATGTAGTTGAAAGTTGTTAATTGGCAGGAAGTGGATTTGTGCAATTTAATCGTTGTCGTTGGATGTAAAGGGGACAAGTCTTGAGTGCGCTTAGGTCTTACATTGATGAGTTATGTTGTTAAATGTATAGTAGTAAGAAGACTATGGTCTGGAATAAGATGTATTGATCTAAAGTACAGTGTGATCAGATGGAGAATCTTAGGGTGTGTTAGGTGTGAGAAAGAATGATAAAATAGGGAATGAACGTGTTAGAGAGTTGCGTGGTGTGTAGAAGAAAGAGTTAAATGAGAGAATAAATGAAGAGTACGTTGAAGATGTTGGTCATGTGGAAAAGAAGGAAGATAGTCGG
>JABUQX010110176.1:0-5000 GCA_015478945.1 Trachelipus rathkii | reverse complement strand
TTAGATACTGAAATTTATTTAGAGAGGTCTCGAACTAAAAAATTTCAAATTCCAGATTCAAAATTTGTAATTCCAGTTGCTTAGGTAAAAAAAAAGTTTCTATTATAATTATAGAAATCTATTTTTTTTTTTCATAATTCTCAACTCCCACCCATTCTTTCGTATTTACTCAGTCAAATAAAATGTAGTCGAATGGAGCCGGAGCCGGAGCGGAGCCGGAGCCGGTGAAGTCGAAAGCCGAGCCGACTGGTTGCTGGTGCCCCGGGTTTGCCGGAGCCAGACCTGGGTATAAATTTTTTTTCAAGAAATAATTTTTAGATGGAAAATTTATTGCCAGAAAACGTACTAAACAATTTTCAAATAGGGCAGAAATCCGGAGCCTGATCCGGAGCGGAGTCGAAGACAGAGCCGGTGTCGGCCGGAGCCCGAGCCGGAGCAGGAGCCGGAGCCGGAGCCGGAGCCAGAGTTAGGCTAAAATTTTTTCAAAAAATATTGTTTTAGGTGAAAAAATGTATTGCCAGAAGACGGGTTGACAATATTCAAATAGTGCAGAAACCTTAGTCGGATCCGGAGCAAGAACCCGAAGTCGTCGGAGCCGGGGCTGGAGCCGGATCCGGAGCCGGAGCGGATCCTGGGTATGAATTTTAAGAATAAAATTTTTGGTGAAAATTTATTGTCAGAAAGACGTGCGAACAATTTTCAAAAATACTGGCAAAAACCTTTAGCCGATCCGGGAGCCGAGCGAAGCAGAGCCGGATCCGGATCGGATCCGATTATGGGTAGGAATTTTCTTCAGACAAAAAATATTTTTTAGAGGTGAAATTTTATTCAAGAAGTGCTGATAATATTCAAATAGTGTATTAGAACATTGTCGGATTCCGGAGCCGAAGGCCGAAGTCGTATCGAAACAGTATCCGGAAGCCGTATCCGGAGCCGGATCCTGCAGTATTGAATTTTTTCGGGAAATACTGTTTTGGTGAAAAAAATTCATCTGTCAGAAGACGACTGCCGAACAATTTCAAATAGGTGCAGAAAACCTTAGTCAATCCGGAGCCAAAAGTGAAAGTCGGAGCCAGATCCGGATCCGGATCCGGCGATCGGATTCTGGGTATAAATTTTCTTCGAGAAAATATTTTTTGAGGTGAAAAATTATTTCAAGAAGGACGTGCTGAACAATTTAAAAATAGTGCAGAAACCTTAGTCGATCCGGAGCCGTATCGGAAGCCGGATCCGGAGCCTGAATCCTGGGTATGAATTTTTTCAGGAAAAATATAAATTTTTGGTGAAAAATTTATTGTCAGAGACGTGCTGAACAATTTTAAATTAGTGCAGAAACCTTAGTCGGATCCAGAACGAAGCTGAAGTTTCGGATCCGATCCGGATCTGATCCGCGATTCACTGGCGTATGAATTTTCTTCAGAAAAATTTTTTAGGTGAAAAATTTATTCAAGAGACGTGATGAAGCAACTGTTCAAATAGTTGAGTAGAAACATTACGATCGGATCCGGAGCCAAAGCGATAGCCAAGTCGTATCCGAAGCCATATCCGGAGCCGGATCCTGTTTAGAATTTTTTTCGGGAAATAGTTTTTGAGGTGAAAAATTATTGTCAGAAGACATGCCCGAACAATTTTCAAAATAGTGCCACAGAAACTTATAGATCGATCCGGGATCCGCATCCGGAGTCCGACCTGGGTATGATGTTTCTTCAGAAAATATTTTAAAGAGAAAAATTTATTTCAAAAAGACGTGCTGAACAATGTTAAAATAGTCTAGAAACATTAGTCGGATCCGAAGCCAAAAGCCAAGCCGAAGTCGTATCCGGAGCCTATCCGGAGCCGATTCTGGGTATGAATTTTTTCGGAAATATTTTTTAGTGAAAATTTTTATGTAGAGACGTGCCACCCGAACAATTCAAATAGTGCAGAAACATTAGTCGCGATCCGAGCCAAAGACAAAGCCAAAGTCAGAGCCGGATGCGGATCCTGGTATGAATTTTCTGGCAAAAAAAATATTTTCTATGTGAAAAATTTATCTCCAGAAAAGACGTTGTGAACAATTTTCAAATAGTGTAGAAACATTAGTCGGATCGGAGCCGGATCCGGATTCGGATCCTGCTTATGATTTTTTTCGGGAAATATATGTTTTAGCTGAAAAAATTATTGTCAGAAGACTGCTGAACAATTTAAATAGTGTAGAAACATAATCGTCCGAGCGAAGTCGGATTCTAGAGCCGGGAATCCTGGGTATAAATTTTTTCGAAAAATGATTTTTTTTAGGTAAAAATTTATTGCCAGAGACGTGCTTAACAATTTTCAAAAAGTGTAGAAACCTATAGGTCGATCCGGAGCGACAGTCGAAGCCGGAGCCGAGCGGAGCCGACCGGAGCGAGCCGAGCCCGGAGCCGGTTCTGGGTATGAATTTTCAAGAAATATATTTTTAGGTGTAAAAAATTTAATGGAAGAAGACGTGCTGAAACAATTTTCAAATAGTACAGAAACCTTAGTCGGATCCGGAGCAAAGCCGACGTTGGAGTAGAACCGGAGTCGCTTGCACTTTGATGTTATTACTTAAATTTTTTCAAAAATATTTTTTTAATTGAAAAGTTATTGCTTT
Source organism: Trachelipus rathkii (assembly GCA_015478945.1). Lineage (NCBI taxonomy): Eukaryota > Metazoa > Arthropoda > Malacostraca > Isopoda > Trachelipodidae > Trachelipus > Trachelipus rathkii. The sequence goes on along the minus strand of JABUQX010110176.1, from coordinate 2,386 downwards.
CCAAACGTGCTGAACAGTAATCAAATAGTGCAGAAACTTTAGTCAGATCCGGATCTGGATCCGGATCCGATCCAGACCTTGGTATAAATTTTCTTCAGAAAAAAAAATTTTTTAGGAGGAAAAATTTATTGCAGAAAAGGTGCCTGAACAATTTTCAAATAGTGTAGGCAACAGTAGTCGGATCCGGAGCCGAAGCCGAAGTCGGATATGAGCCGGATAACTTGCCGCATCCTGGGTAGGAAATGTTATTTTCGAAAAATACTTTTTATGTAAAAAATCTTTTGCCAGGAGATACGTGCTGAACATTTTCAAATATGCAGAACTTTAGTCGGATCCAGAGCCGAAGCCGAAGTCGAAGTCGAAATCGAAGTTGGATCCGAATAGGAAAAGTTCAGAATAATTTTTCAAGAAAATATTTTTTAGGTGAAAGTTTATTGTCAGAAGGCGTGCTGAACAATTTTCAAATAATGTAGAAACATTAGTCGGATCCGAGCCGAAGCCGACGGCTCGGATCGAGAGCTGATCCTTAGACGCATCTGGTTATGAATTTTTTTCAAAGAAATATTTTTTAGAGTGAAAAATATATTGTCAAAGACTTACTGAACAATTTTTTAAATAGGGCAAAACGTGCGTTGGATCCGGAGCCGCATCTGAAGCCGGCGTGGGACCGACGCCAGGTGCGGGAGGTGCCGCTCATGGTTTTAGGATAAAATTGATTGCCAGAAGCACCTGGCTGAATAATTTACAAAATAATCAGAATCCAACTAGTAGAGCCGAGAGTCGAGCCGAAGTCGGAGCCGGCCGAGCCGAGCCGGATTCCTGGGTATGAATTTTTATTCATTAAATACTTTTTAGGAGAAAAAATATTGTCGAGACTGCTGAAATAATTTCAAAATAGTGCAAATTCCATTAGTCGGCATCCGGGGATCCGGAGTCGGAGCGGGAGCCGAGTAGGAAATTTTTTCGAAAAATATTTTAATTGAAAATTATTACCAGAAGACGTGCTAACAGTTTTAAAATAGTGCAGAAACCTTAGTCGGAGCCGAGCCGGAGCCGGAGCCGGAGCCGGAGCTGGAGTTAAGACTGGGTATAAATTTTTCAAGAAAAATTTTTTTGGTATAAATTTTTTTCAAGAAAGAAGTGCTCATCAATTTTCAAATGTAGAACCTTAGCCGCGAGCCGGAAGTCTAGAATAAAAGAATTATTACGTTTGCGTGGGAATATTATATATATATTATATACAATACTTATATGATATATATATATATATATATATACTATATATATATATATAAATATTATATAATATATATATATATATATATATTATCTAATTACATATATTTATATATATATATATATATATATATATATATATATATTAAGTATATATATAATAATATAATATATATAGTACTAATATATAATAATTATTTATATATATTAATATATAATTATAGTATATATATAATAGATATATATATAATATATAATATATATTATAATATATATATATATTATTCATATATAGTTTATAATATATATATATATATATATAAGTAGTTATATATATATGCCAAGCTATAAAATAGAAACATCTTCAGAGGAGAGGCGAAATCTTTTGAAATAGGCCCAATAAAATCCTTCAACGTCATAGAATGAATCATAACGTCAACGTCATAAGGAATAGCATAATGCTAATAGGTGATGTCACGAATTTTAACAATTTAGAAAAAATTTTATAGATTCTCTTGATTGTTATAAATTTTTTTTTTATAAAATGAATTTAATATTTATATATACTAATCCGCCTTCCCAGAAAAGAAGTCATCTCGGAACAGATTTCTAATCTAATGCTCGAAATCACTGCTTTTAACTCCTCTGGGTACTTATTTAAATCGGACAGAGAGGGTGGTTGGAACACTCTGCTGGCGGCTACTGCATCTGCTGGGTGTCCTGGGTTACAGGGAAACAACAACCAAAGTCAAAGAAAACCCGGAAATTGTGCACAACTATGCTGTTACGACAAATTTGCACAATAATAAGACAAAAAAAATTTCACTCGTGCCATGGATTCAACGATCCGACAACAGACCTCGTCGCCCGGTTAGGACAATGTACAGAAGAGCTCTACACTAGTCGATCCACCTTCCCAGAAAAAAGAAGCTATCAGAACAGTCTTTCTAATCTCCTGCTTTCGATATCCACTGCTTGAAACTTGACGTATACTTATTTAAATCGACAAGAGCGTGGTTGTCAACACCTTGCCTGGGGCTACATTGCATCTTGCATGGTTTCCTGGGTTACAGAGGTACCCTAACCAAAGTCAAGATACGCCGAAAGGGCACAAAATGCTTGTTGCGACAAATTTGCATAATAAGACGAA
>JABUQX010110174.1:5000-33457 GCA_015478945.1 Trachelipus rathkii | reverse complement strand
CGCTGTCTATGTTGTTTTTCGTCGGCGTTTTTGGTGTTGTTTTTGATGTTTTTTTTAAAAAAAAAGTAATATTAATAATAATATTAATAATAATAATAATAATGTTTTTAATTTAATTGGTAATAATTAATATAGTAACTATGTTGCGGTTGTTGTTGTTGTTTCATCATACAGTATAGTAACGCTGTTAATAATAATGTTTAAGTTGCTTTAACTACATGAAGATGTCTTAAAAATTCTTTTTCTTCCTTATGTAAATATATATATATATATATAATATATATATTATATATATATATATATATTATATATATATATATATATATATAATAAGTATGTATATAAGTATAAGTATGATGATAGTGGCAGCATGTGTATAATGATTACTATCTCTTCTGTGGATTGGAAGAATCACCTGGTTTCTTAAACAACTGCTAAATGTGGGTGGTGTTTTATGTTGCTGATTTGTATGAGTAGTAGCTGAAAGTTAATGCCCTAAACAGTTAAAACCCTTTAAAAACATATTTCTAATAAAAAATTAAAAACAAACTTTTATTAGAACCTTAAGCTGCACCTTTTAAATACGAAATAAGTAATGGATCCGCACATGGTTTACGAACAACTGTGGGAGGGATTACTTTAGAACGTTATCCTTGAATAAAAAAGAAAAACGGCGTGAGAAATATGCGGAGTAGTTAAGTGGTGCTATAGAATGGGAGGGTGTGTGGACGGCGCCCCCTATACTATATATATATATATAATATAATAATATATATATATATATATTATAATATATATATATATAATATATATAAACGAAGAATATAATATATATTATATATATATATATATATATATATATAATATATATTTATATATATATATATATATATATATTAGTATATATATAATATAATTATATATATATATACCCATATATATATGCATATATAAATATATATATTTATATATAGCTCAACACCTTATAGGTTTTAGTTGTATGAATTTCTCTGCTTTTTATTTTGTACTTTCAAGAGTAAGTAATGATGTTGATGACAGTAAAGGGAGTAAGTAACGATGTTGATGACAGTAAGAAGATGGAGTAAGATGTTGATGACAGTAAAGGTATTAAGTCTTGAGGTGAAGGACGTAAAGCGTCAAGAGTAAGAGGAGGGTTACTTCCGGTTTATTGCTTATCCGTCCTAAAGGCTTTAGGGTATGTAGAAACATGTTTTTACATAGCCTAAAGACGTAAAGATGTTCCGTCGAGAGGAAGAGGGAGGGGTCACTTCCGGTTTATTTGCTAAACATTCTTACGGATTTAGGGTATGTAAAAACATAAAGGAATAATAAAAAATAATAAAATAACAGTTTGTTTTCTACATATGCAAAATGTTTTCATTTTTTAAAATAAATAATAAAAATCATATAAAAACATTATGCCATGAAGAAAAAAATAATAAAAAAAATAATAAAAATAATAATAATAAAATAATACTTAGTTTGTTTTCATCTTTTAAAAATAAAATGATAATAAAACATTATTTGTAATAATGAAAATAATAATAAATGAAATAATAAAAATAATAAAATGAAATTAAGTTGTTTCTTGTTTGAATAAATGTTCATCTTGTTTAAAATAAGAATATAATGAAATAATAATAAAACATCTTTGTGATAATGCGAGTAGTAATGATAAAAGAAATAATAAAAAATAATGCATTTAATTTGTTTTCAAGTTTCAAGTACAACGTTTTTTTACCAAGCGATACAATGTAATAAAAAATAATAATAATAATAATAATAATAATAATAATAATAATAATAATAATAATAATAATAATAATAATAATAATAATTTGTTTTTCAAGTTTCAAGTACAACGCTTGTTTACGAACTGCTGTGAAGTAATAATAAAAGCTTAATTTGTTTTCTATATTTGTTAAATGCTCTTTCAAGTTCTATGCACTGCTGTAAGTAATAATAAAAATAAAATAATAATAATAATAATAATAATAAAATATTAATAATAATAATAATAAAATAATAAAAATAATAAAGCAAAATTTGTTTTGAAGTTTCAAATACAACGTTTGTTTTACGAACTGTTGTAAAGTAATGATAATAATAATAATAATAATAATAATAATAATAATAATAATTATAATAATAATAATAATTTGTTTTTTCTACACGTGGAATATGAAACTGCACAGTTAAAGCTTCAGGAAATCATATTGCCTGTGTGTTCTTCTTTCTCTTTGCACTTCTCTTTGTTCTTGAGTCTTCTCCACGGGGGCTCTCTTTAATCTCAGGCATCCTTTTTTCTTAGCAGTAGCAGTAGGAGTGGTAACAGTAGATCAGGAGAAGAAAAGCATCCTTTTTTCTTAGCAGTAGCAGTAGGAGTGGTAACAGTAGCAGGAGTAGTTGAAGTAGTAGCAGTAGGAGTAGTAGTTACAGTAGCAGTAGTAGCCGTTGTAGTTGCCGTAGTAGCAGTAGTAGTAGCCGTAGTAGTAGTAGCAGTAGTAGTAGTAGCCGTAGTAGCGAGTAGTAGTAGTAACAGAGGTCAATCATGATCGGTGATGCTCTGCTATGATTTGTTTTTACATACCCTAAAGACGTAAGGACGTAAGGACGTAGGGAAGTAAGGACGTTACGACAAGAGGACGTAAGGACCTAAGGACGTAAGGACGTAAGGACGTAAGGAAGTAAGGACGTTCCGCCAAGAGGAGCCTGATGAGCGAGGTCGCGTCGGCGGCATCGGTTCCCTTTTGATTTCGTTCTCCATGACGACAACAGGGGAAAGCAGAGAAAGGGGGGAGTGGGGAAAAAGACATCCTACCGAAACACCCGAAAGAGCAAGGCATGGCGGCAAGGCAAGCGAGACGAGGCGGGAGTGGGGGAAAGCCTACGAGAAGGGGGAAAGACCTCCCACCCAAAAGAGCAAGGCAAGGCAAGGCAGAGCAACCGAGTGATGTGCAATGCTGGTGAGAGGTGAGCGGGGGAGAGCAAAGGCCAAGCGAATCAATCATGGCAAGTGGTTAGGGGCAGGTGGCAGGGGTAAGGGGGTGAGCGCTGAGAGCAAAGCGAAACAATCATGGCAAGTGGTGGTGAGTGGCTCGGGGCATGGCAGGTGAGGGGGTGAGGGTGAAGCGAAACAGTCATGGCAAGTGGTGGCTCGGTGGCATGGGGGGAGGAGGGTGAAGAACTCACAAGACAGACAGACAAAAAACGCTCATGAACCTCGTGAACATACTCACACACATTCATAAGGGGGGTACCTCAGATTCCTTGAGTTTTTAAAAGAAGTATGTTTAAAATGATCAAATAAATTTCTATAGTTTTAAAAATAAGAAATGGCGTTTTTATTATTATTATTATTATTATTATTATTATTATTATTATTATTATTAATTATTATTATGTATTTTATATTAGCTGACTGGTGTTTGGTATGTTTAAAAATAATATGATAAAATTGTCGATAGTTTTTTTAAAATAAGAACTACATACAGGGCATGGAAACAACTTTGTAAAAATAAAAAGTCTGCAGCTAAATATATATATATATATATATAATATATTATATATATACTATATATAGAATAAATATTTAGTTTATACATATATAACTGAACAGTTTTCTTAGGTCCAAATAATTTTAATCCTAATGAAATTATGTTGTAGCATAACCTATGATGTTCAACATAATAACTTAATTAAATGTTACTACATAGGAACTTGTAATACTTTCTTATATCTTTATAGGAGATTTTACCTCACTCGGTATTTATATATACACGTTGAAGTCTCGGTCCTTTCATCAGCACTTTCATAACTGCCCTGATCCAACTTAAATGCTGTGCTCAATCTTACATTAATTCCATGGTGAAAGTATGTTTGATATAAAAGCAACACACAATGTTATGTGAATTTAAAAATTATCCAAATTAAATTTCGATAGCTATTTATAAATTTAATAAATGGGTTTTAATTAAACTATTAAAGAATTCATTACAATTATTGATTATTATTATTTTTTATTATAATATATCGATGCTATGATTGTGTTTATTATATTTTATTTACTTATATCATATTATATGTATTATTATTATTTAGCTTGATTGGAGTTGTGTGTAATGAAGAAAGTAAAAATAATCAGATAAATTCGATAATACTTTAAAAGTAAAACTTACTTACAGGCATGGAAACAAACGTTCGTATAAAATAATTAGGCTGGAGCTGCGAGTGCTGGTTTCCAATTTTTAAATAATAATTATATCTATTATATATATGTAGATATTTATATAGATATAATAAGCCTCTTATATATATCATCCATATGGTACATTACACACACTCAACACTTATAACTATAATATTCAATCCATAACAACTAACCATCACACACACAACACATTAAACCTTATTCTAACTACCTACACACAACACACATATATTATATATATAATATATATATATATATCGATATATATTATATTATAATATATATATATATATAATTATAAATATTATAATTTAATTCATCAACAATTGGTCTATCCTCCCACTAGATATGGGGAAGATGCGTAACATGCACTGGAAGAGAAAAAGTTATAATGATAGAAGTAAATATGTAAGCCAGTCAAAAGATAAGCTCCAATCAGTACCATCTACCTTATATATTATATATATATATATAATGATATTAATTATATAAAAATAAATTATTATAATATATATATATATATAAGTTGGATAGTAATTCAGATTTATAAATCTTTTTAATGATATATAGTATATATAATATATATATATATTAACTATATGATCTATTAATATAATATATATATTAATATTATATTATATTATATAATATAATATAATAGTATATATATATAAAATATATATAATATATATATATATTATTAATATATATAATATATAATATAATAATAAATATATATATATATACTTATATATATATATTAATATATATAATATATATATATATATATATATATATATATATCATGGTGATTAGTATAAATTGTATAGGATAATTCAGATTATCCATGGTGTTTTAAAAGTATTATATAATATATATAAATATATATTATAATATATTATATATATATATATATATATTATAAATATATTATAATATTAATTACATATATAATATATATATATTATATTAATATATATATATTATATATTATAAATTATATATTATAATATTATATATTATAAATTATATTATATATATTTAATATTACATATGGTGTTACTTCAAGATTCCCGGGTGGAGCTGAAAGAGGAAAGTCGAGGCAGTTTATTAAAATGATCAAATAAAAAACTTCGATAGTTCAAAGTGATGAAGATTTATTTAAAATTATTATTAGTTTATAATTAAATTAAATAATAATAATTATTAATTAATATTATTAATTTAATATTATTATTAATTATTATTATTAACTAGACTAGGAGGTATAAATTGATTGAAATAATCAGAAATAAAATTTCTCAGATTAGATTTTATAAATAAGAATAACTTAACATATACAGTAGGTCATGTGAAAACAAACTTTGTATAAATAAAAAGCGAGATTTCTAGCCAATATTATTATATTATATTTATATATATATATATATATATAATAATATATAATAATAAATAACTTTATAATATTATTTATAATATATATATATAATATATATACATATATATAATATATATATTATATATAATAATATCATTAATAATATATATTAATATATATATATTATGAATATATATATTATATATATTATAATAAGTTAGCCACTTTAAGATTTCCAGGCTGCTATTAATAATTTTTAAATTTATTGGTAAACGGCTCCTATCTGATGTAATTATAATATATTATAATAATTTATAATAGTTTTTTAAAAATATGATAATGTTTAATAATATATACAGGGACACGGGAACAACTTATTTAAATAAACATTAGTATTTGTTTTTAAATATTGAATTTAAAACAATTATATTCCTTATACTCTAAGTTTTTCATCTAACGAAAATGATCGTTAAGGTAGAGAATTACTGGACTGAAAACATTATATAAGTACTGTTCGAGATTAATTCCAAGGTGAATAAAGTCCATTCAGAAAGTTAGGTGCGAAAAAGGCCGCATAGTTGTGTATTAATGAATGGAGATTATACAGGTATCGTATTCAATATTTATTAATATGGGACATATATATGTATTATTTTTATCGTAAAGAATGCCTTATGTAGTGAGCGTTATACGACATTGACATCTAGGTATATTATGATATTGGAAAATTTTAGGTTGACCGTCACATCTAAATAATCATAAACTATCTCTTGTAGAATGTCCCAATATTATCATGTATCGCGACATATATCGCTGAATAAGTGAATATCATCCTGTGTTTAGCTAGCCAACTCCCTAATTATGTTACTATTCTAGTGCGATCGACATGCATATGAATAGCATGATAATGCGAATACCTGTCGGGAATCCTCCCGTCATGATTTTAATCTCTCTTCTTCAATTCTCATTTTATCAATGCATATATTATACGTTCATTATGTGCTTTGCCTTTAATTTCTCAATTAACTTTGGCAAGTCAGATTTGTGGCTCAAATGAGTACACTAAAATATTATCTAAAATATTATTGAGTGTTGTATTATACTCGGCCTAGATATATCGTAGTTTAATTGTACAATTCCAAGGTTCTCCAGAATATAGAATATCCGTGTTTGACCAATAGACGTGTCTTCCGTTCAGCCAATGATATTCATTCTCCACATTTTATTGTTACGTATATTTCACGAAGCTAAGGTCGGACTTGTTTATTTTCGTTTTATTATAGACCCAGGTCTTTTGGGTTTAGTTACCCTCTCTGCTTACCTGATATGACTATTGCAAATAAAAATAATTTAAAATATTGTTTATACAGAAAATATTAGATTTCAAGGTTTGCTATAAATTATAAAAAGTTTATTTATTTTTTTATTATAAGCATACCTCTTTATATATATATATATAAAATATATAATAATATATTATTTATATATATATATATTATTATATATTATATAATATATATATAATATATATATAATATTAATAATAATAATAAAATATGTATTATTATAAATTATTATTTAAACACCGCAGAAAAATGAATAATAACACTGATAATTAGTATTAATACCTCGAAGTAAAAAACACTCAGCAAACTGCAGTACTCATATCCTTGCATAATATAGATAATATGTGTTCAATCAACACAAATATCACAATCACGCAAAACACATCAGTGATATCAAAGAAAACAAAGAGCATTAAGCACCCTCTACTAGTAGGGAACATACATCCACTCAGATATATATTCATGCTCCGTTTCCGTGTCCACTATCTCAACCTTTATTAATAAGCACCACCCCCCTCCCCCCACCCCCCCTCCCCTACCTCAATATAATAAATTATATTTATATTTTATTTTTTATTATTTAACATTTAATTACGTAGGAAGTAGTCTATTTATATCTACAGCATAATAAATGAGACTTCTAAATAAATGAAACTTCTATTTATATATATTTATATCTTTTTTCTATTATATCTATATTAACTAGTAGTGTAGTCAGTCATGATCTGTGCTGAAACATGCTATGCTATGTAAGTAATTAATTACCATATTATACTGGAATAAATGTGGAATACAAATGCTGATATATTGTTTCTATTATTATACATTATTTCACACAAAATGAGGTCGATTCTCTATGAAGATTAATGTACTCCATATTAGTACGTGCTAGTCAATCTTCCGACAATACAATACTCTGTATAAATCACGATACAAATACCATCCGATAATCAACTGCTCCTTAGGAGAGATCATGGAGTTTTAACCATATAAATACTTACATACATAAATATCTGTAAGACGTTGAACCATGAACAAGAGCCGTTGAAGTATTCCTAACTCCTAGATTATATTGTCGAAGAACAGTTCTCCAAGTAACTTAGTAGGACAGTCCTACATACATATAATAATAACTCACATGTAAAATGAATTGCTGTAACACTACTTGTAAGTCATTCGACAGTTTTCATGGGTATTGAAAAAACAACTTCTGTACCCTGATTCATCAGATCCAACAGAGTGCAGAGCACTAATTGTAGCAGTTCAGATTTTCTATGCTAAAGAGAAGCTTTATGTGATGTCGATAAGGATGCGTAACTAGATTAAATTAGTACAGACTCCAAATCCATCACCATTTATCAGAAATATTGTTCACCATGAGGCAATTTTTCCAGTGATAGACAGCGCGAAGTAATCGAGATTTCGGCGAACAAAAGCGAATCTAATAACTGGTATCATCTGATGAGATACTAGACTGAGTGCTCTCAGAGTAGTGTGATAGACGCAGAAGCGAACGACCAGTATAACTCGTACCGCTCGGAACTTTATGTGAGTCGGTGATAATGTTGATAGTCCATTCTTTATTATCCAAGCGAGGCTTTACATTAGAAGACGTTTTACCATCAATTTCATTGAATATGGTGAAGACGCCCATTACAATTTAGATCGAAAATTCTGGATTATATTCAATTAAGCACGACGGCGCTTCAGCTCTTTTCAGTTTAGTGCTCTAACTATTATTATGAACTACTGTATATCACGCTTGGATAGGTCGAGAGGTACCCCACATAACCTATTTCTCGCTGATCTCCAGAACTACATTAAAGCATTTGAGATTTTTATCTTGTGGTCACCTGTAAAACATTTGGTTTATACTATAGTATAAGCAACAAGTGTTGATAAAAGTCCCGTGAAGACATTAAGGGTCGCATTAATCGCATCTTATTAGTGACACAATTCCGGCACACACTAACGGTATAATGTATTAGATATTGTAATACGTGTCCGCCTAAAATGATCAATGCCGTCGCAGAATAAGAGGCCTGTATGTCCGCATGGGGAGTGTACCTACAATCTATAAAATTATTTATAACCTTATAGTAATGTCACCATATGCTTCGATACTTAATTCTGTAGTATTATTATTCTTCTATATGCTAGTATAATGTAATTGTATTCTTTATTATATTAAAAAAATTTAAGGAATTTTGTTATATATATCACTTTCTCAAAATTTAGTTTACTTTATTGTATATATAAGTATTAATATAGAGTCATCACCTTGTATTTGGAAACTGAATGTCTTGTTTTACTAGTGAGAATGTTTATTGACATATTTATTACTTTTATTAGTGTCAATGAGAATATCATATGAAATTATTTGCATATATGGACTTAATTGCTACCCTAATTATCTCTAAATCACATACAGACGACAAGCTCACATCTTATTGTTATGTGCATAAAGTTTACGTAAAAATCATCTACCTACTCTTTTTTTTATACAATATTTATTTGTATTATGGGTGTTTCAGTATATTTTATATTTATTATTATATTTTATTATTTTTAAGAGAAAATATGTATTAGAATAATAGTACAACATTCACCTTAATTAATTGGTTAAATGCCTTTTTTTTAAATAATATATTAATATATATAATGGGTTGCTCTCGAGTATATTATGGCACTATATTCGAATAGTTGTGGTAGATTATAGTCTACCTCTAGATAAGTTATTATATGTTGATATTTTTAGTGTGATATTATATTATACTGCTCTACTTACCTACCTCATACTAGAAGTATTTTTAGAGTATTCTTATATTACTGAGTATAAACTCGTTATATTCATGATATGTAATACTTTTGAAATAAAGTTATAAATAAATTCTAGTTTTGTTAGGATAGTTTATATATATTTATCGTAATAAATTTATTAGAATAGTTACCTCAATAAGAAAATATGTGAGTACCCTAACTCAATAATATTCCTCGAATGCTCAATAAATAGATTATTATATTTTTATTATATAATATTAGCAAATCTATATACATGTATTAATAGTGACTGTAGAATTATCTCCTCGGCATCGCCTTTCTCACTTGCTTCATCGTTCCTCGATTTGTTATCATCATATACAAAGTTAGAAACTTCTGTCTAGTGAAGTCAGTATGAAAGCTGCCTGATTTCAATCAGATGTAGAAGAAGGTATCGGCTAATGATACTAAGAACTAAATATCAAATCGGAATACTCAATAAAATAGATTTCAATCGGCCCACATGACTCAGCGATATAGTTTATCATATCGTTTTTTCATCCTACTCTAGAATTTTATCTAACATATCTTACTACTATATATAATAAATACATACTATGCTGAGCCTCTACTTTCTCTCTCGGGTCCCACGCCAAGAGTGACATGACTTCTCTACTTAACTTTGATTCGACCTTGATTTAATCTGTCTGTTGTCGCTTTATACAGAGAGATTTATATTTTCGTAAATATTTTCTATATATCATTCTTCCTGTTCACACACAAAAGCCGTATGTGGAAGGTGTCTTCTGTCTCATCATATTTCTATAATTATCCATAGAAAGAATGGTGTCCAGATTGATACGAGTACAATCGCGTGTGCACCTACGAGTTTGCCTTAAAACTCTTACTCGCTGTCAATGTGATAAGCTGTAGAGCAATGATTTTTATTGTACTCGATACGACAATTTTTGACTAGCGTGCTATTCGACAAACTTTGTTGATCATATACAGATAATATATGGTATACATTGATAGATTACTTAGGTTTGGTACAAATGTTCACAAGGTCCGTTATTCTGTCCACCGGAAGCTATAGAGCGAATGACCTACACTTCACAAGTTCTTAATGAACATTCCCGACTTAATTTAAGTTAACAAGGTAATATTATAGTGTGTCTAAATAAAGTATGATGCGCGATCTATGCTCGTTCGCACCTAGTGTACAAGTGCTCATGAACCCCCATTTTTGGGGGGCTGACATGGACGCCGTGGTAACAGCGTGTTTGTCGATCTTACGATCCCCTTGGTCATATAGAGCCAACCGTCTTGAAGCGTAAGAAATATCAAGTAATCTTGAGAAGCCGCTGATAGAGATTCACACAGAAAAGATCGCCGAGAGTAGAGAAATCTCGTAATTTTTTAAACGTAGTTTGCAAAATCTATTCCTTGTACAATGTGCTGCACGATTACGGTGTGAGCAATTCCAAGTCGTAAAAGTCGAGGAACCACAGCGATCTTGAAGTGGGATGCTGCTATATAACCGTTTCGTAATCTCGACCTGCTGCTTGCCTCGTTATTCTGTAAGGGTAAATCTAAGATGTACGCTTGATTTAAAATTCATGAAAATTTATAAAGATCCGTGATTTTATAAATATTTTTCCAATATCACTGGTAAGTATGTTTCGATGACATTCCTATAATGGACAACTCTTCTGTGGGAAATGATATCCATAATATTAAAAACAATTGTTAGGGATGCTAATTACTCGTTAGGCCTTGCGTGAATATGTTATATTATGCTTTAATTATTATGTCATCTTATGCGCTTGAACCAGGTATTTAGCTTTGATCCTAAATGCCGCTAGTTCTACTTCGAGGTGTTTAGACGTCTTATACAAGTATATCTCTATTGCGAATCATAATAAATAATAATAAGATCAATGTAAGTATATGAAGATTTGTGGCGACCAAATACTGTGCAGTGCCTTACTTTGTGTCATTTCAAGCTCTCATGCTAAGAGTCATGAATCGGCATTGGGATAATTTCACCTGTTAAGTCGCATCCGCCTCAACGCCTATAATAACGTAAGTATACATCCAATTTCGAACTCTTTCGCTCAACGCCAGAGCAACTCTTTCCGTGAGTTGTGAGTTATGATCCACCAATTTAATTTCCCACAATTAGAATATTTTCGTGATAGGTCCATTTACCTGGTGCGATTGTCGAGTGCCTCGGATAGACTGAGTGATTCTAGTTAACTGCAAGGCTCTTCCAGACTGTAGAAAGGCCACACCGTCCTCGATGCGCTCATATGAGCAATCGGATGTGTAAAAGCCTCTTAACAAAGTATAATCAGAAGATGAATTCACCTCTATAGATTATTTAGGTCGCTGTAGTGTCTGTGAGATGAATCTAAGTGTAAGCGTCTGCAGATTAGTGAGAATCTAAATCTTAAATTCGCTAAAAACAGCCGAAACAATAGTGTACAAGATATGTTCTTACCCAGTGCGGGTCGTCATATGTATAAAATTGATCATCCCTACATGAGATATCGTAATCTATCTGAATCTTAGGCTAAAAGACTTTATTTTAGATATAATGGATGTCGGATGGGTCAATATATAATTCCCCCGTCCCCGGGACTATAAATTCCAAGAGAGGGTCGCTCTTGGTGATAAAGTGAATCCGTTAGTGGGAATTGATCTCGCTAATCTTAGTGAGCACTCAAATGTAGGATGTTAATGCATAGAAATTTAGGTCGTAAGCGGTTTTCAACACCGAGATAACGTATTGTATACAAAATTAGCTTCAGAGTTCCCTAAGCAGCAGTCTTGAGAGAGGTAGCCGTAGATAAGGAAAGCTCCTTGCCTCGGTTTTGTGAAAGATCTTCCTAAGAATTGAGGAATTATAATATAATATATAGCATAACATCTTTATATTAGCCTTCACACGTGCTTAAGAAGTTTATATATATATAAATAATATATATTATATATATATATATATATAATATATTATGTATATTAATTATTATTATATAATATATTATTATATATATATATAATATATATTATATTAATAGTTATAATATGTAATATATATATATATAATATTATATTAATTATATAATTATATTATATTAATGTATATATGTATATAATAATTAATATAACTATATAATATATAGCAATGTAGAGCATATCTGCTCAACAATTTCAAGCGAAGATTCCAGGTGATCGCAATTAGTCTGAGGTGGAGATAGTAATATGTAGCTATATTTCTCTCTTGGCTATGCCGTACCTGTCGGACGTTATAATATTATGAAGTATCACTTCCTTTCGTATAATAGGCTCTGCCGTGTAGCTGGTACATGGTTTTATCTGTAATAATATATTTATAATAATATTATATATATATATATATATATTTAATATATATATAATATATTATTAATTATATATATATATATATATATATTATATTTAATTAATATATCATATATATATTATATTATATATATTAATTAAATATTATATATATATATATATATATTATTATATATAATATATATTATATATAATATTATATTATATTATATTAATATATATATATAGTGTGGAGGTAACACTTCGAAAATTTTCCTAACGCTCTGAATATTATTTTATATTAAAAACTTTTCTATTTCTCCTTTAGTTATAAGTTCATCCTAAACCTTCCCACCGCTAAACCTAACCTTTAACAAATTCTCGAATTTCTTATTTATTGACAATTTAAATGAGACTCGCGAGATATAATTATCAAGTGAGTGTCATATCGCTCTACTCTTCTCCTTTTACTTTTTATCTACTTCTTACTCCCGTATACATTACACTATGATTTTTCTCTCTTACATTTTTAACCTGATAATTACTAACTAAGAATCGTACTCTCTAGAAATCGCGTGCTGTCATACTATATAGCTTTTGCTAAATTTTTTTATTCTTTTTCTCCTCCACTCAGAGGCTTTCCTATAGTGAATGCAATCTTCTTCTTACCCTATTTAATTGCTACCGCATCCATTCTCCGTCGGTAATTTTTCCTTCTTTATTACAATCATTTAATATAATTATCGTCGAATAGCTGTCAGTGATAAGCAGTCTTTATAGATACCTTGGATCCTTCACCTGCCGTACTATTATATAATCTAATTTATAAGTAGTGTTTCAAATTACCTTTGCCTTTACAGCTTTATCTGTGACTACTATAATACTCCCCACCCCTGCTTGACGATGAAGGCAAGACTACACCTCTCAATGGTAAGTTCGTGCGAATAATAAAGGATCTCATCCCTATCACATGTGTACCTCTTTGCATTCAGTATCCTAACGGAATCGTAATCCCCATGCATACATCGTCTCAGTTGTATTCTTACTCAATAGGATAATACTAGATACTTATTTATCTGACTTAAACACAAAGTAGTTGAGCTAATGATAATGATTGATAACAAGGTAAATAATTACACGTTTAAATATAAGTAGTTACATGTTTCCAGTAGTTCTGTTTCTAAGCTATAAACAATATGAATAACTAGAAAAGGTGTCATTATTATATACTATCATCATCCTCTTTACTTCTTACATGGACTTTGCAACTCAAACTTCCAGGGCAGTAGAGATATGAGTGGAATGCATTTTACCTTATCGTGTACGTCTCGTTATGATGTATTATCTACTTATAGACCACTTAATTTTAGTGGGCATACCTATGGTTCGCGCTTTTGCGTTGAATATAGGTGAATTATATTGTAGTGATTGTCTACTTTAGGAATAAAATATTGATTGATGTACCACAAATATCAGTACTAAGCATTTACGCCATTTTACCAGGATTAGCTGAGCAATCTCGTGAGGGATAAACATGGTATAAAATGTAACACTACCTTAATCTTGTTTCTATCGAATTTAGTTGCTTCATCTGAGATATATAGTCGACATTTTTCATAACCGTGTGCAGTTAAATACCCCTTTTTAGCATTTAGTAGGTATCATTCAATTAGAAGTAATGTAATCTAATACAAATCCCCTCACGTACTCTAATAGTGGACATGCTTTCGTTGCTATATCATTGATGTACCGTACTGAGAAAAAAACACCCTCTTATCTCTAAAGGGTTAATGGTCCGAGCTGTGATCTCTAGATTATATATTTCATGATTAATTATACTTCATCTTCAGAGGGTTGAATAGCTGGTGTTGTAAATAGTAATATTAATAGTTCCCTACACATATTTCTTTATTCGTGTAATAAAGAGCATGTTAAAATAACTGAATAAATAGCATAATATTGATACTCGATTTAAAATAGGCTTTCTTCTAGTTACGAATTTTTCGTGACAGAAAATATAATCCGTTCCTTCCTTAAATGATCCGTACTACTACCAGGTTCCCTGATATTTTCATTTCTAGTTAATACTTTCATAACAAATTCTACACTTCTGTTAAAAGTCAACATATCCTAGTTATTAGATTGTGGGATATTTTCCATATCTGATATTTTTAATATATCATTTCGCATAGTACATAATTAATATATACCTTACATTAAGTTAATTAAGTTCCCTTTATCAATTTCATAATAGAGGGCTCGATATAAGCTCTATAGTTAAAAATTCTATTTGCTTATCTCAGGTAAACAAGTCATATGAGCGAGTGACAGCTGAAATCGCATATGTCCCATTCATCACTCCAAACTGTACGTGTATGAAATGAATGAAGCTGATTTTATAGAGTTCTAATTGATTCATTTGACTTTTATATAGGTATTACTCACTTGTGCACGCGGATATCCCTACCCACTTTACTCATCTAAAAAATTGTTTATTTCTCACCCTCTTTTGTCGGCTTGGTATGTTGCTTAAGCTATGCTAATTCTCAAGTTTTTCCTTACACAACATTTAACACTCCCTCTCTCTCTACCTCTTTCTCGTGCTGATCGATAAGCGTATTCTTTCTCTTGCTATCTCTCTTCGTCTTCTTCATCTACTACACTCTCTCTTTTATCTTTCTCTCACTCCATATTCTTACATTCTCTCAATTTACATCCTCTTATAATCTTCTAACTCGTCTCTCTGCTCTCGAAACGTCTTTCCCGTTTAAGACCTCGTATAATATAGACGTTTTGCAATTATTCATCCATCATGTGGGTAAGTACCTAAGCACTCTTCGAATCTTATTAATAATTAACACTTTGTTCTCCTCGGCTCTCAGCGATTCTACCAATAAATTTATTACGCTCAGCGTGAGATTCATCTTTCTCTCTCTTCTCTCATTAAGAACCTGCATAGTGATCTCTTGTGTTCCACTGTATTCAATATTCAGCATTTCTAATAGGGGTGGATTTTATATAGTTCATATGAAAACAGAATTCATAATTTATAAGATATTGAGCAATATCTTATAATTAAGTATAATAATCTAAATGTACTTAAAAGATAGTTCATTCTGTGGTAGAAGTGATATCGGTGTCATTCGCCTATGATCAGTGCGTTGACTCTCACACCTAAATATAGCAGCTTTATATTTATACTAAGTAATGTTGTATGTTAATTAACCCTCTATCCAAAGAACTCATTCTCTTTAACTAATTCTTGAAATTCTCTACCTAAAAATTACCTACCTTTAAATCCGTACACAGCATTTTCGAGCCACCTCCTGTCAATCTCTATAATTTCACGTACCTACTAAGCTTCACAGTAGTCTCATGTCTTTTTGTATCCTTGTGAGAGGTCGTAACATACACTAATGTATGCATTTACACATCAATGGTGTACCCAACTAGTGTATTAGTCTATCTTCCAATTTCGAGATTGATCACGACACGTGATATCTTAAACCATGGTCAGACATCTCTATGCTCCTCTCACTATACTGTTCTGCTAGAAAAGAGGTTGTGCTGAACTAGGTGTTTCAAGTCTTGATGACCATCGGATTGACCCGGGTAAGTGCATATCTAATGAACATCTCCGCTGTTTGTGTGAGAGTAATCCATGAACGTGTTCTTTAGCACATCCTAACGTCTATATTATCATATATTTATTAATACTCTTCAGTTGATTTTCTCCTTTCGAGAAGTACTATAGTTTCTTAGAGCCATCCTTGGTGTGAGAGTCATATAGGTCATAGTTAGGTTCTCTGTTTGACTTTTATACATAATACGATCATATATTAAGTAACTTTCTTGCTCCGCACCGACATACCCTCTAGCACCCATAATTCTGTTCATAAGACGATCAAGTAGAAATTTAGAGTTGAACAGACTGGATAATATAATATGGAATTCAACTATGTAGTAACGAAAGGGTACTGGCCGGCGTATATATACCGTTTCTCCTATTAAACATAAGGTGTTATATAATATTTGTCACTTTAATATATTACCTACCCTTATCCGTCATTGTGAAACTTAGTGATTATAAGCCCTTCCAGTAGCTATATGTCTCGCTATTGCTAGTAGATCATAAAGGATAATAAGCCATATTTTATGGTCACATCGTAGATATATATATATATATATTAATAATAATATATATTATTATATATAACAAAGAAAAAAAGATCAATTTTGAAGAAAGTTGATTATTTATTAAAATTATTTTTAATTACATATTAAAATTTAAAAGTAATAATTTAAAAATTGTTTAATAAACAAAAATATTATTATTATCATATCATATACACACATATATATATATATATATTATTAATTATATATTATTCATATATATATAATATTAAATTATATATATATATATAATTATTATATATATTATATATATATATATATATATATAATATATATATATAATTATAATATATTATATATATATATATACAGATATATTATTTTAAAGCATTCATATTAAATAGTATTGAGTTGTCTTATATAATGTTTCTACAGGCCCTTATCGTCTCTTACCTTTTGATGATTACTATAAGATGTGATAAATTTTCGCGAGCTGAGATCTCAATGTGATGTGATTTTTATATTATATATACCTCTCTAACTATCCATATTTATCATCTCGCTTATTATACACAAATATATTAATGTGAAACGTATAGAACATCGATAGTTTCTAGCATAGGTGGTAGTTGAAAATTACCCGGTAATATAATCGAATAGGTTAACTTCATCATAGAAAGGATTCGTAGCTACCGAAGCTCGGATGTTGCTGTGTTCAGTATGAAGATCGTAATAATATCAGCACCAATCACATCATCTCAATCTTCTCTGACCTCGGTATATTATCTAGATGAAGAGCTAGGAGTGAGATCTTCTTTGACTGGTGAAATCGTGAATACGTTGGTAGTATGATCGAGTATGATATTTGTTGATAAGTATAACACCAGCCGACTATAAGTGCCTCCACAACAAACTACATGGATTCTAGGGATTTGTCATGGTTAGGGAGAACACTAAGGCTTATCCGCTTGTTGTCTTATCATAGTAGCCTCCTTCCAAAGCTTATATGCCTAATTAAACCCAGCTAATTATTCTTTTATGTACTAACAGTTTTATATTTCTGACTGCGCCGATTACCCACACTTACGCTTAGATTGATGGCGCTGTTTTCCGTGCGTACATATCTCGCTCTCCTACCTTAATCATTTTCAAGATGACAATTGTGATCGCATGCACCAGTCGGACTGAAGAAACAATGGTGTTGTATTGTGAATAGAATCGTATGTAAATTGATATGATGATATAGCTGATTTTACATAACTGTCTGGATTGTTGCCTGTAGATAGAATAGCGTAAGGATCCATAGCAACAGATATGTGTCGATGAAAGGATAGATATCGATGATACAATCTCCAAGACCACAAGCGTTACTATGAATAGTGTTTTTAACTACGCAGGCCATTTATATTAACATATATAACGTTTGTCCGGGTAGACTTAACTTATCAAGCTCAGATTTCGTACAGCTGTTCCACCTTTATATATATATCGAGAATAAGTTGAGTAGAGTCTCCAGATTTAAACCTTATCAGAAGAACTACACGTAAGCTGTATATGTTTTAATATATTTGAGTTAAAGATGGTGAAAACATCCGTAATGACCCTAATATTATATGGCTTAAAGTAAGTAATAACTCTCAGATGTATCTCGTTATCCTTCTATACTTAAAAGTATGGGTTAGATCATTACACCATAAGAGATATTGTTTTAAATTTATCTATTTCTTGAATATGACGATGTAGTGAGAATTATCATGAAATCTTAAGAGTATAGCGTAATTCTTCACATCTCTTAACATCCTCTAATCAACGTGATAATATTATAGATTATCTAGATTAGATCATATATACTAAGTATTATAAATTGAATGTCTCATATTACGGTAAGACCGATTATTGCAATCTCGTGGCAATGGAATCCTTAATCAAGAAGGTAAGATTAGTAAATTAATGGTAATAATATGAGATAGGTGGGGGATTAGTTTTATCTAATATATTTCGGATCTATATTGTATTTATGTTATTATATTATATGTATTATTTAATTGCGGAAATTATTATTTAATCTAGTCATTATTGTGTATCTCTGATTATATATCTCGTTCCATCTCTGTTATCTCATAGCCTCCTTCTATTCCTAATTCATCTGGATAGTATCGTATTATTATTACACTGAACTTATTACTATTATATATTTATTATTTATCATCTCCATAGACAACATATACTCTCTATATTAAAAATGCTTCTTTAATATCTTAGTTCCCATACTCTAATTAGGTACACTCATATTAAAATTGTTGATGTATGTAGAAGCCAATTGAGTGCGTTAGAGCATTATAATTACATATATATATATATCTCTTCCTTTTATTCTCTTCAGTGCTCTGTGAGAATAACAGGCTCTTAAGGACTACATATTAGATTATAGGTAGCTGAGCTAATAATCCATATGTATTTCTCCTTTAATCTATTACTTTTTTTAATATTTGATGAAATATGTGAGTAGAAAAATAAATAACATTGATATATGATTAATTCAGAATTTTAATTGAAAAAAAAATCCTTTATTCTCATATATAATTTATATTTTTATTTCTTTCATATCCTAGGATCTATAAATGTAGATGTTATTTCTTTGTAATAAATTTAAAGTGTGTATGTATTATTATATCTTATGATATATGTATATTAATTCCGTAACTTTGTGTTTTTCAGTTCATTTCATATGTAATATTACCACTTCTTTTCTTAATTTTTTGCTAATTGTGTAGCCTTTGTTAATTCAATTTATATAGATGAACTCTATTAAATTACTTACTTGAAATAGTTGAGTAATGTATTTAGTATAACCTTACTCCATTCATAAATGTAAGACAAATCTTTCCTCTCTCTCTCCTCAATTCTGTTTATCTTATAATATCTTAACGTGCACTTCCGTTATCAAAACATTACCGTATAATAGATGTTGATATTACCGCTGAGTTTCTTCTGTAGTACGTGCTATTAGGCTTAGAGAATAATGGACCAAGTGAGTTGGTTAGTTATTTGTGTACAGCATCCGGTCCCTTTGATTGAAGAAGAGAATCATTTTTCTACTGCATAGTATAGCTGATATTTGTGTTCGCAGAGCGCAAAAGCTTATTGCTATAGTTTTCTATTTCTATTATTATCATGGATACGAATTGATCATTTTTATACAGAGTTTTTTCTTCTCTTTTTTTATATATATATATATTTTTTAGTGCTTTTTTTATTTTACACGGGATATCAATTGATGTATTCTTATGTTTATCAACGATATTATTATTCAAAGACTATAATGACTCACCCGATTATCTGTATCTGAGCTATGCGCAAAGAGTGTGTTTCTCGGTGTGCGAAGCAGAACGCGATGCTACTTACGTGTTAATAGTAGTATACTGAGCTAGGCTACACTGATAGCATAGTTAGAATAACCGTATGGTTTAAACCATTTGGCTTAAACCCCATGGGTTTAAACCACCATGAAGGGCCGGTAAATGAACTCAAATCGCTTTTTAAATCAAATATAACTATATCAAAATATCAAACTAAAATATTCATATAGAGTGAGTGGTATAAACATATTGTGCGTTCTCTCGACATGGTTGATAATACATTTATTTGACTCATGACTGCTTCTTCATTTTCTCCCAGACCGAAGATCAAAACTCTTACAATGCATAATAAGAGATATATCCACTCCATTCTTATATGTATTGTGGAATGATTATAAATTATACTATTATATATATATATTTATTATAATTATATATATATTATATATATATAATATTTATTTATTATATATATATATTATATATATAATATAATATATAAATATATAAGATGTTAGGATCTTTTGCCTATAAAGAATTTCATAGATTGATAAAAAAAATACAGAAATATTTAGATTAATGTTGAGAACACCTAGTGATAACATGATCTCTATGCTACTTCCATAAGATTATTCAAACTTCGTGCTACATTAGATCATCCAGTTATAATATTGTACTTTTTATATGTCCTTATACTTACATTTCTCTAGATATCTTCCATACATCGTTATTAGATGCCATCAAGTTGAAACTGTATTTAAGTGAATTTTTGTTTACAATCGTTATAACATAATTTTAGTGAATACACGTTATAGCACCATATTAATATTTATTCAAATACAATTTCTCAAACAAATGCAAACTCGTATTACATAGCTATTAATAACGTATATATGAGTTTTTTAACCACACCTACTGTAGGACCTGCTATATTAAGACCGATGTTCGCAGAACTTCGTAAACGGAATCATAAATTACTAACACATCTCATCTCAATTTAGTGAGTCAACGTTTTATAAATAGTAATGTAATAAACGATATATATTATATAATATATATATATTATATATTAATATATATATTATATATATTATATATATTTATATATATATATATATATATAATATATATATATATATATTAAATATATTATATATATATTATATAATATATATATAATAAGTTATATGTTATATATATATTTATAATATATTATATTATTTATATATATTTATACCGTGATTAATTTCATAGTATTATAAATAGGGTAATATAGACTTAAAAAAGCATTACACGTAGATAAATTTTAAACCGAAACCATAATTTAGTATGCTTAATTGATTGAGTAACATGTATTTTTACGAATCTTTTCTATCATATATAGTTATCTATGTTGATCAGGATTTAGAGGATACTTAAAGTATACAAGGATAAAAAAATTCCTCAGGCCAAGGATTTGGGTCTTAAATGATAGATAACGTTGTTTTCGATTTGCTTAATTCTCTAAATATTTCTATACTAATTGGGGGTTATAAATTATGTGACTCAGTGGAATTAGGCTTTGAGATGCACAAATGATTACTACAGCTGATAATAAAACCCTGATTTCCTCTTCGAGTTCTAGCTTTTAGGATGAGAATAAATCTCCTTTGCATATATTTTGAATCTTTCATCTTCATCTCTCATTACAGCAGTGCGGCGAACAGTTCCCACAGGTTGTATCCTAACAGAAAAAATAATACTGCTATAATAAGAAGACATTCATACATTTTTGTAACTAGAAAGAGTACACATGTTGTTGTTGTCGACTACATAGCTACAGTGTTCATCAGCCTCTACATATGTGATATAAGTGAGAAGTTCAGTGTACAGAGCTAATATAAAGTGATAACTCTAATCAAGTTAATGTGACTTTGGTTTGCGTGTATAACCGACGTATTGATGATAAATAATATAATAATAATATAATAATATAGAAAATTGGATAACAATAATTAAATAATATAAGTATAAGCATTAAATCAAATCACTCACATGATCAGACCGAAAGTTTTAGCAAAATAGTATAAAATAGAATATAGTTATATCATATAAGTCTAAGTTAACAGATAAACTTTCATACTTATATAAATTGGGGTTTATTTTTAAACCCAGATATCAGACTGCTCATATATATATACTATATATATATATATATATATAAGTATTATATCAAATATTCCATGTGAGGTATATCGAGATGTTTCGTTTTCAGTATTCGTAAATATGTATATGTGAGTAATTTATGACGAAGAAATAGAGTTAAGCAGAATAGTCAGAGATTGGACCCCATACCCATTATAACTCTCTAAATGTTTACAGAAATATCCCCAATTTCAGCTAGCTCTAAAAGTTACCTATTTGATGATGATCAATGATAGATAGCTCACATGCGAATGAGTGTGGTTTAGTTAATAGATACAATAAATAAAACTTTCTTCCTCATACTTTCCCAAACACTTATTTTTCTATTGCTGATGATACAAATGTTCTCTAAAGTATACTACCATATGTCAACATTAATGTATAAGAATAAGCTTTTCATGAACGTTGTTATATAATGGAATTTACTATTTTTAAAATTATATTCACGTTTAATCTTTATATCTTTCTCATTTTATCTTTATGCATGGAGAATTTATTTTTAATTAAACGATAATCTCATATATTAAATAATGAAAAATTTATGTTGATTTGCAAAGAATTCTTATTTTCAAAAATTTATTATTTCAAAAAATAAGTTTATAATTCTGAAAAATTTGTTCCAATTATTCACATCTCTCAATATTATAAATATGCTATTTTAGAAAGGAATATTATATTATAATTTTATTTGCGGATTTTTCATTGTGTCACAAACATATAGTGTACAATCGGCAATTTGGGGTAAAATGTTATGCAAGCAGGAGAATTAGTTCTATTGCTCATATTCAGTGTTACATAGTTGTTGTGCAGTTCGACGTGGTGTGTTATTGGAGAAATCGTGTCTCTTCCTCGTCTGGCTACATACATAACTCTCCGTCTCAAGTCATCTCTCTCTCTTATCCCGTGCAACTGATATCGTCCTCTCCGTCTCCCTCGAAAGTCAATATCCAGTGAAATTTTGACTGCTCGTAGACGTTTGCCGTAGGCGCTGCTGCTAGTGTTGATTATGACGACGACCTCATTGCGCAGTGGCTTAGGATCATGAGAAAATTTCACCCGTAATGGGCTACTTGCTGCTAGTGAGATGATGACGAAGACCTCGTTTGCGACAGTGATTAGACCATGCAGAGAAGCCTACGGAACGCTTCTAATTGTAGGGGTGATGCTGCAGCATCAAATGAGATGTGAAGTTTCTATGTACATTATTATTTAGTAAATATAAATAGTATATATAATATATATATATATATATATATATATATATATATATATATATATATATATATAATATATATATATATATATTATATATATAATATATATAATATAATATATATATATATATAATATATCATAAACTCGTCTCTTTACAGCGTATGAATCTCGGACGAGCTATAGGTGCCCTTTATTGAGGATGATGGTCCTGATGGCCGATGATATTTTCCTCGCAGCTGTATTAGACCTAGTTCAATGTATATTGAAAAAATAACTCTTGAGTGAATCTTCAACTACCAGGATTTAGATCCTCGGCCTATAATCCTGGTAAGTGAAGCATCACTCAAGAGTTATTTTATCTATACAATTGAACTGTGTTTTAATTGCAGTATTTACATCTATACAAATTATACTCCGATCTAGAGTTGCGTCTCCTTACATGGGTCCTGTGTTACCTTTGACCCGAGTGCAAGCGGAGATGCGTGGCTGAGGTATCTGTCCTGACAAGCGTCCTTATTCCTATTGAATAGAGCACTCTTTCATAGTTTTAAGTCGCGTATCTTTTTAACTTGTCGTGTTTGAGTGGTAAAACACCGCTGGCATACCGTCGCGAGGGCCCGTGGTGATCTAATCCTGGTAAGCTGAGATTTCACCTCAAAGGAGATTATTTTATCTATACAAATTGACTGCGGTTTTAATTTGCCAGTATTTAACATCTATAGCAAATTATACTCCGATCTTAGAAGTGGTCTTCTTACCATTGGGTCCTGTGTTACCTTGACCGAGTGCAAGCGGAGATTGCGTGCTGAGGTATCTGTCCGACATAGGCGGTCCGCTTGATTCCTATTGAATAGAGCACTCTTTCATAGGTTTAGAGTCGCGTATCTTTTTAGCTTGTCGTGGATGAGTGGTAACACGCTTGGCATACCGGGATCTAATCCTGGTAAGGGAAGATTCACTCAAGGAGTTATTTTATCTATATAATATAGTATATATTATATATATATATATAATACTTATATATATATTATATATAATATATATATATAATATATATAACTCGTATCTCTTGGCAGGCGTGTGAATCACGCGTTTCGCGATGCAGCTGATTATGTATTGACGCGATGAAAGTTCTAAGAGCTGCTCTAGCTATGAGAAGAACTGGTGAGCAAAGTGATTGATGAAGCTCCTACCTTAAGCGCTGAGCATATGATATTTGAAGGCAAACCCTGTCCCATGACTGGTTAGGGGGCGTAGAAACCGTAGTGCTGATGTTTTGGAGATGCGTGAAGACCCCAGCCCAAAACCCCTCTCCCCCTACTCCCCGAGCGAACATTTCCCTGCCGACTCGTCGGTAAGTTTACATCCTAACTTATTCTATACGTTATACTTATAATATTATTATTATAATTATTATTATTATTATTATTATTATATTTATTATTATTAATTATTATTTTTATTATTTGGTAGAAACATTTTCAACGATTTATTCTACTTCTCTCTCCTTTTCCCAAAATAGTGTGAATTACACCGGGGATCTGTAAATAGGGGACTCCCGGTCGCTCATCGTTGATGAGCGGAGCTGTAGCTGCCCCTCAAGGGACCTGAACCAGTTCCAGTTCACTGCAGACCTCCTCAATGTCACCACTATTTGTGCTTCCTCTCTGCATCCTGAACCTCATTCTCCGTGTATAACCATCTTGCTACCTCTCCTCGTCCTACAGCTCTTCTCGTAAGCTGCATTTGCCTAAACCTGCGCTTCCTGTTCTCTTTCCAAGAGTGATATCTCCCTTCGTACATCTACTCTATACGCTCTTCCTCTGTCTGTGATTCACCAGTTTATTAGCCCGCCCTTAACCGTCTCGCGAAGTACCCACCAACAGCGAGATTGTTGGTAGTAAGTTGAGCTTGTTAATGTGGTTCATCTCCTAAGTCGATGGACATATACGTAATAATTTGTGCGTATTTCCGTTATAAATGATGTCCAAGGTAATTAAATCTAGCAATGAGTATATTAGTGCTGATATCGAATTTACTTAATAGCTTTTTCCGGTATGTGGTGAATATAGGCATTATTCCATAGTAGTAGTGTCGTAGGTTGCTATTTCATATCATAATATAGCAGGCAACTCGTATCTCTTTGGATAAAATGATACACGAAATCTTCTTTGAATAAACCTTTCATTATCGATTCTCTCTCTCTATGTAAATTTCTTTTTGGAGCTGAATGAATACAGCGTGTAAACCTTTTTTCAATCAATAGAGCAAATATGAGTCCATAAATCCTCCGTTAGTATATATTTATACTACTTTATATTTGTGAGATAAAAGATACCTTATATAGGTTGTTAATGGAAAATCTCGCAAAATCAACTAGAAGGCTAAATTATGCTGTGCATTGTTACCTAGATATCTCTCAGACAACATTAACCATCTCGCTTAGGTAAATCGTTCATAAAGCGAATGTTCACCATAAGCTAATATTTCTGCAAATAATGCCTACATATTCTCGACGTCGAGATTAAGGTGGGAGCTTACACCTAGCTAAGGGAAGTTGGCCTAAAATATGAAGTCTCTTTTATTGCAACTTCCTATTCTTACCCCTTAAAACATATATAATTAACACATTTAATAATAGACAGCGAATCTATTCGTTAGTGTTGGCAAACACACGAACCCGCCATCATCTTGAAATCGTGTATAAAACCAATACTGATTGTGAGAATTTCTAGAGAATAATGGATGTTTTCTTCGGGTTTCTATTTCCACCTGTTTATTAATCAGTCGTTATGTAAGTTATAATAATGGTTCACCTCTCAACTGTATTTATTTTACCATTCCCTAAAGATACTATCAAACTTTCCGTAGTCAGTGTAGAGGCAACGTAATTAAAGGTTCCATTCTCTGTGTCATCTGTTATAGTCTTACGGATAACATGACTAGGCATTTATAGGATGATTGTGCCGAGTACAGATGTACGCAGTGCCTGACCTATAAATGCAAAAGAAAACCAAGAGCCAAAGTCGCGCTTCTACACTGTGAGGATTATAACAGAGACTTCTATAATGCTTAATGTCTCGAGCTGCATAAAGAAAACACATGAAACAAACTGAAAGTGTGTCTTTAATGCGCCGAGGTGATG
The DNA here is from genome assembly GCA_015478945.1 of Trachelipus rathkii. Lineage (NCBI taxonomy): Eukaryota > Metazoa > Arthropoda > Malacostraca > Isopoda > Trachelipodidae > Trachelipus > Trachelipus rathkii. The sequence goes on along the minus strand of JABUQX010110174.1, from coordinate 6,336 downwards.
GTAGTTGATAAACAGGGTTATCATCAACATGACTGCAAGCATATAAATGCGGTGTATGCGAGGAGAAGTATGGTACCTATGGAGACCTACATGAATGCTACATGAAGAAAACTAAGATTCCCACTGCTAAGGAAAAGGCTAAGAAGAATGCGTTTACCTTCTACTACGATATTGAAACTTACAACCATAATCGTCGCGTAGATGCTAACAATAGAACTATTACTGACATGGTACCGTACCTTTTAGTGAGCATGCTGATATGTTACGAATGCGGAAAGAAAGAGCTTGGAAACAGCCATTGTGGGAAATGTGGGATCTGAAGAATGGAGATCTTCCGATTGGATTTAGAAGCAGATGGAGATTACCAGAGATGCCCTGTTGATAAATTCATAAATTACCCCTTCAAATTCTCCGAGTCCCACAAGAAAGCTGATTTACTAGCATCCGCCCATTATGGTGGCAAGTTTGATACACAATTTATGTATAGCAAACTGTTAGCCCGCATTGGTGAGAATACTATCTCATCCAATCCTGTGAAAAGAGGAACAAAGATCTTAACGTTAATGGCTAATCGTAATATTCAATTCAAAGAAAAGCTGTCGTTCTTGCCTTGTGCATTAAAGAAATTACCAAAATGCATGGGTCTTACAGGCGATTTGGCCAAGGGGTTCTTCCTTTATAGATTTCTAACTCTAGAACAATAAGGGTAGAATCCCTGATAAAGCTGCATTTGAAGTGGATCGCATGAGCGCCAGTGAGAAGCACGACTTTGAAAGATGGTACACTTCCTTTATTGATACAGACTATGATATCAATGCTGAATGTAAATCTATTGCATTCAAGACGTGAACATCCTTCGACGGAGTTTTGAAAAGTTCAGAGGCATATTCCGTCGAGATTATAAAATTGATTGCCTCAATGAATGCACTATCATCGCCTTGTTGTGCTTTACACTCTTCAAAATGCATTTTACGCCTGAGAGGTCTCTGGCACATATTGGGAGAACTGATGAGGAACATTACTCCTTTAAAGGGGTGAAATTGCTGAACTTCATGGAGCTCTACACCGGCCGTAGGATTGGACATGCTAAGAATGGTGGTGAACGGAAATTCAAGCTCAAGAACAGGTATTTCAAGCCTGACGGCTAAGTCGAGATCCCACTTGAAGAATACACATCTATTGACTACAAAGGCAGCTCAATATCAAAGAGCAGACGATTGAACTGAATGATCAACGTGGACCTCCACTTCGCAATACTCCTGTCAAGAAAGTCGTCTTCCTCTTCCTCGGATGTGTATGGTATAGACATCAGGCATGCGAGGACGGGCTAGAGAAG
>JABUQX010110173.1:0-35517 GCA_015478945.1 Trachelipus rathkii | reverse complement strand
ATTATTATTATATAATACTATATATATTATATATAAATATTATATAATATGTTAATTATATAGTATTATATTATAATTAATAATGTATATATATATATATAATTATATATAGGCATCCATCCCGAAGACGTTCAGCATGTAACTATAAAACCTTTACCTTCTAAGCGTCCATACGTGATATCACTGACTATAAAGAATTTCATCGAAGGAAAACTTAAAAAAAAATTATTTATTCTAATTATTATTTAATCAACTCTAAAAGTTTAGTTAATATCGAGACCTGAAAATAGGCAAAGCTCTGAATTTGACTTGAAAGCTGCCAGTAGTCTCGAGACCAAATATTTGCCAAATACCTTTGTGGAGAAAATATTATTTTTCTTTATATCCTTTTAGGGTTCTTATCTCTACTAATCTATATTATATCTAACCCCCCGGCGTCCCCCGTTGTGGGTACTGGCCGAAAACCCCGACTCTATCTATCGTTCTTGTTTACCGTGGGTATTCGTCCGTTTTTAAAAAAAAAAATTCGACATTTGCAAACTTTTGCATACTCGGGAGTAAGATGCATCTTTGATTTATCAAAAAAACTGTAATTTTTCAACAATCTTTTAACAATTTAATCTTTTTTTAAAAAGCGTTATTTTTGTATTTCCGGGTAAAAATGTCTCCTTGATAATAAAATGATATTTATTTTCGTTTTACCGTTATAGTTTTTTGTACATGCCTGCCTTTTCGGGATCTACCATATATATAATATATATATATATATATATATAATATACTTAGATTACTATATATATATATAATATATATATATATAATATATATATAATATATTAATATATATATATATAATATATATATATATAAATATATATATACTATATATTAATATATTATACGGCTAACAAATAAAGTTAATGATTGAGTTAGTTTTACGAGACACAACAAAGAGACAAAAAAATAAAAGAATAGAAAAAAAGAAAAAAAAAAGACAAATTAAAAACCTTTTTATATAGTTTTTGAGCTTCACACACATCAACAAAAACTTGGTAGGGTGAATTCTAAAAATGTTCTAAAATAGTTAGCACATGAACCTTATTTTTCACTAGAATTGTGACTTCAAACAACTTGAGCCTACGTATATAAAATAATAATATATATAATATTATATATATATATATAGTAGTAATATATATATATATATATATATAGTATAGTAATTATAATATATATATTATATATATTATATATATAGTATATATATCATAATAATATAATATATATATATAATATAATATAGATATATATTAAATTATTTTTCTTGCCACCTGTGCACTGAACAACAGTTTTTTTCAATTATTATTTTTTTTAATAAATATTTTTAAGTTTTACGTCTATTTTTTAAAAAATAAAATCGTTTATAATCGATAAAACAATTAAATATCGATAATGAAATAATATCAAATTAAATATCGATAGGTTGAAACGCATTTTGACCGTCAATCTTCATCCCTACACGAACGAAACAAAGCCAAAAAGTATTCGTTTTACCTAGCTTTATTTCGATTTCTGTTAAAATTAGTCCATTTATAATCTACGCTAATCGGTAAAAAAAATTTTTTGATACCATTTGGTAAAGGATTAATGTTATAGTTTAATTAATAGTACGTAAGTTTATTCAACCATCCAGCTAAAGTATTTACCCTAGTCTGGAGTTGCTAATATCAACATCAAAACCATGGCCGACACAGCACAGAAAAAGTTCAAATCTGTAGACTATATAAAAAATTGAAATAAAATTGTAAAATCAAAAATTAAAAGCTTATAAGTGTCATTAATTTGAATCATTTGATTACTTAGCTAACACCTAAGAACATAACTATCTTAACAAAAGACAAATCTCTTGAATGAAGGATGGAAAAGTGGAGTACTAATACATGAAAGCCAAATCAAGGGGGTAAGAAGGAAAAAAGTTGGGATATTGCCCTGTCTATGCACACAATGGAAAACAGCAGCACAACTCGCCCAAACTAGACGTAGGTCAACGTTGGACGCAGCATCGCTATTGTTTAATAAATTGTTGAAATAACTAATTATCTGTTGAAATAATTCCAAATAATTCACATTATACTGCGTTACCTAAAAAATAAAAACCAATATTTCACTAGAATATGGGTCCCTCAGGCAAGAATGCGACCCGGGAAATGCAAACCAAACAATAGCCAGAGAACGGACAGCGAGAATGCGGCCAATGCCAAAAGAATGTTCCACGCAACACCAACGTGCAACATATAATAAAAACCCAATCATAAAATTTGGGCCAGTTATGGCCGATATGGATAGCGAATCGCGAACTCCAAAGCTGCTTACAGAGACCAAAAGAGAATACCATCTCTGTAAGAGTAAACAGAGTTGAAATTGATTGGTTTACTCATCTGTTGAACGCATAGAAAAAAATGCAGAAAACCATAGAACAACAACAACAACATCTTCAGCAGCAACAAGTCCAAATGGAAGAACTGATGAGAGAAATGAAAAGAAGGGAAAATTCTCCAGGAGACCGGAAACATCTTGAGGAACTTGTAAAGGAAGAACTATTGGAAATTGAAGATAAATGGAGAAGAAAAAATAATTTGCGTATTTATAGTCTAGAAGAAGTGAATATTGAGCAGACAAACTTAGAGGAGGCTGAACAAAAGGACAAACCTGAGCTTGCAAGACTATAACCCACAAATATGCTACGAGATAGTAAGGGTAAAAAGGCTGGGAAACCGTAACCCCAGACCCCGACCCACACTAATAGAACTGAAAACTGCCGACCAAAAATGTGATGTTCTGAAACGAGCAAAAAATATAAGAACTAGTGCACGCTACCAGAAGATTTATATAAACCCAGACCAGGCTAAAAAAGAAAAAGAGGAAGCGAAACATCTGAGGAACGAGCTACATGAAAGGAAACAAAGTGGAGAACAAGGACTATACATAAAACAGGGAAAAATATGTAAGAATGGAAATTTTTAATAAGGAAAGGCAATGATACTGGACAAACAGATATGGCAATGTACAACAGGCTAACGTTAAATATGATTAATATACAAGGATTAACAAAAACAAAATTAACTGAATTGAGTTGTTAATAAATACAGAAAATGATATAGTACTTTTAGTGGAAACACATCTCACAGAGGACAGATTCATACTTAGAGATGACCTTGACAAAATATTAAGTAATAGAAAGGAAGAGGATAAAAAAGGGGGAGGGTTAATGGTTATACATAAGAGAAATAAGCATATAGAAGTAGAAAAACTTGATGGAAAGCATAATGATATCCTTTACTTCAAGGTTAAAGTGCATGATACAGAATATATATTTGTATTAGTATATTTTGCAACAGGAAGCAAACCAGAAGACGTAAGAAGAAATATCAAAATAAGAAAAGAGTGCGAAAGACTGATAACATATGAGAGTAAAAATAATTTCATGATCCTCGGGGATTTCAATGGGCACTTACCATGGTTGGGAAGACAACAACTTGATAAACAGGGGGAAATGGTTTCAGAGTGGATAGATAAGTTTGAGTTGAAACTCTTAAATACAACTGAAGAGTGTGAAGGGCTCTACACATGGCAGAGGAGTGACATGAGAAGTGTCATAGATTTTGCTCTGGCTAATAATGATATGAATAAACATTTTTATTCAATGAAAATAGATGAAAACCAAGAAGTATTTGATCTATCAGACCATAATCTAATACAAATATATCTAAGAAACAAAGTAAGAAGGCCTAACTATAAAAAAGGGAGATGGTGCAATATCAAATATTATAGTACAGAACCAGATCTGATGACAAAATATGTACAACACCTAGAAAATAAAATGCAAAATGAAGGAGTGGATACATTGGAAGAGATGAACAAAATCATTAAACAGGCAGCCGATGATACCTTATTAAAAACATATAGAAAGAAAGAGGAAAAAAACGGAAAAAAGATAGAAAGACCTTGGATGACAGAAGAAATAAGAAAGGCGATAAAAAAAAGAAGAGAAATTAATAGGAAAAGAAGAAATGAAGCAGAAGAGCATGCCAAAAATATGCTCTGGGAGCAGTATAAAGAACAAAAAACAAAAGTGCACAAACTTATAACACAAGAAATAACAACATATGAGAAAAAACTAACAGATGAAATAAAATCTGATAAAAACAACAAATTATGGGAGAATATAAAGAAACTTAAGGGAGTAGATAGAACCATGAAGGAGACTAAACTTCATTATGAAAATGGTAAACTAATACCAAAGGAGGAAATAGGAAAAGAATTAACTGGATTTTGGGAAACCATATACTGCAAACATGAAAACCGAATTACTGAAGAATGGGACGATAACTCGAAAGAGGAATATAAAAGATACTTAACGAACAAAGATACCAACGGATACAAAGTGGAGTACACCAATTTCTGGTACAATTAGAGAACATATGGACATGCAATAACAGTAAAAAAACTCCATAACACCCATGAACAAACCAGTCATAACCACTGATAAAGTCAGATGATGCTAAAAGGGAAGAAGGCACCAGGGCCAGATGGTCTTAAGCCAGAACTATATAAAGTATTAATCAGAAGGAACATGTATACAGGTTCGCACAAATTTTTCAACAAAGAACGAACAAAGAAACAAAAACCGACATCATGAAATTCAAATTATAACTCAAGTATGATAGAAAAAAAAGAATCCAACTGTCTAAAAGATTAAGCTATCGCCATAACTATACATCCTACAAACCATCATGACATTAATAAAAATGAAAGAAGAACACATTAAAATTATGTGATGAAATAAAGAAAAATCACAGGGTTTACAGAAGGTGCAAGAATTGAGGAAATCTTTCTTTGCAATACTGCGTGGAAGAATCATACAGAAGACACCAACCATTAATGTAGTCTCTATAATTCAAAAAAGCTTGATCAGTAAGAGAATCACTGATAAAGAGTTCTAAAAGAACCAATGTTCACCGATGAAATAATAACGCCATTGCACAAGTAATACAACGACCCCAAAAACCTACATTAAAGTTGGAAATGAAATAGAAATGTAATAATAGAATTACTAGCGGAATAAAGCAAGGTGTACAGGGTCTACTACATATTCAAACTTGTTACTTACAAAATAATTAAGGAATTGGGAGAAAGAAAAGGGATTCAACAAATGGTTCCATAAAAATAAACAGTCTATTCTTGCTGATGAGCGCCTGATCTTAAGCAGAAAATGTAAAACGATGCAAGCTGCAAATATTTAGACTACTACAGATAAGTGGGATGTGTCTAGAAAATAAACAAAGAGAAAAGCAATTACGATTTAACATGGAACAAACCACCAACGGAGATATTGAACGGTATCAAAGTGGTACAAAATAAATAACCTAGGGCTTATAATAAACAATGAAAAAAACATGTTTAAAAAACACGTATGCATCTCATAAATAAAGCCCACACCTTGGCTAGCCAAACAAGGGTTCAGTCATTGAAAAGAGCTGCAACAAACTGCTTATAGGGAAAACATACGAAAAATGTCACCCCAGCGTATTTATATGGATCCAAGCTGGATAAATAAAAGAAGATAGGATATATGTTTAATACAAAACAAATTGAAAACACAGTATACAGGAAGATACTAAGGGACTAGGTACACCCCCACTGCAGTTGAAGGGAGAGATTGGAGCATCATCAATGCGGAAGATAATAACTAACAAGTTAAAAATATATGAAATAAAATATCAGAAGGAAAAAAAGAAGTCTTAAAACACATACTTGAAAAATGAAAGCAGAAGGGAAAAAATGGGGGAAGAGCACTTGGATACATGGACAAAGTTATGATAGACATAGTAGCAATAGAACCATCAAGAAAAGAAAATTTTTTACTTGAAAAACTAGTAAACGCTTGGGACCTACATCAATGAAAAGAAGAAATAGGAAGAAGAAAGTCTACAAATGTACCGAAGATGGAAAATAGAATTGAAGAAAGCTCAGATTACGACAACCCTTCTACTCATGATACTTCAGGCCAGATCAATACTTAACCTAAAATGGGAGAACAGATTCTCAAAATGCGAAATATAACTATGTGACATATTGGAGTGAAGAAAACCTGATACATTCATTTGTATCTGCCAGAATATGAAATCTAGTAATAAAACTCCATTAACTTTCAAAACCACATGCAGAAACCCTAAATGAGGTTGCTGGAATGCTATTTGAATCTCGCAACATGGAGGAAGTTAAATACATTTAGGAAGATGGGAAGAAGAGAAAAAAAAGATGTCTACAACAATGACAATAACAATGGTGATGATTAAAATAGAAATAATAATAGTAAAATGCAAATATAATAAAATAATAATAATAATAATAATAATAATGAAAAATAATAATAATAACTAATCATAATAATAATAATAAAAAATAATATAAAAGAATAATAAAATAATCATAATAATTATACTAATAAATCAATAATAGCATAATAGATAATAGTAATAATAATAACAATAATAATAATATAATATAATACTATTATATTTTATGAAATTAAAATAAGTTGTATAAAACGAAAATCTAAATAAAAATAATTAATAATATTATTTCATAGGGATAAGAATTAGTGGTGGTAGTGATAGAGACACTATATTGAGGAAAGTGCTATTATTTATAAGCAAAATAAATATAATTTATTAAAAGTGCATTTCAGTGGAATTGGCATAATGATATATATTGTCTCCCATTTCGATATCTAACAATTATATTAATTACATAAATATTTGTTTTTTAAATTCTCTTTTAAATTAAAATCCTTTGATACCTGAAATAAAAGATATGACTGAAAAAAAAGCCAATTTTTGCTATTTATTTATAATTTTATAATATTTATATAGAATTAAACAGAATCTTAGGAAGTGCATGTAATCCTTTTAATCTCATTAATTAATTGTATAATATTTTATATTAATTTATAGAAATTCAGAATATATATTTTGACAGTGAAAATAGATATATTAAATGCAACATCTCCTAGTCACATAGGCCAGTTAAAAATGTATTATTTATAAAGTTTTATTTATTTATAATGATGAATCCGTATTTATTTAATTCTGTTTTATTTCATTCATCTCATATTTTCTCTTTTAAATATTTACTAAGATACCCCATCACAAAGTTATATGTGTAGAAATAGCAGAAAGGTATTAGTAGGTGAGGAGTAGACAGTATTTTATTTTTTATTTAACCGGTTCTAACTTTTGCCCAGACACTACATTTTTAAAATACCCTTCTCATATTTTATTTATTTTTTTTTTAGTTTTTCTATTATTTTTGCTTCATATGAATTATTGGTTTATTCTATAATTATTTTCCATTATTTTTTTTTATTTTATTTATTTTAGCTTTATTTCATTTCATATTTCATTATTTTATTTTTCTTATATTAAAATTAATAAGTATCAAAATATGTTTGAACTTATTTGCAAGCATGTATATATTTAATTTACTTTCTATCTTATTTATATGTCATTTTTTTCATATGTTATATTATTTTATACTATTAATATCATTTACTTTTATATAATTACTTTATTTTACATCTTCTATCATATTTTATGATTTAAAACAAAGATTTTTTCTACAGGTCAAAAAAACAAAATACACATGTTATATTTTAAATCTTTACCACCCCTTATACATATAATAAATAAAATAAATAAACACTAAAGATGTATTACAAATTACGAATACCAATAGTGTTAAAATTAAAAAAATATATTAAAAAAATTAAACTAATATTACCATACTTTTAATATTATACTAATGCTACACCACCTGATGTTTTATAAAATCCAATATATATAAATATATATAGAGATGAAAACTTGACTGAGACCTCTACAGAAATTAATAACTTCAAATTCCACTGCTGTTATGTTTAAACTTAAAAGTACAAAAACAATTAGAAACGGATATGTAGCAAATAAAATGACAGAAATCATTATGTAACAAACAAAATCATTGATTTTTAAACTCGTCTTTAAAAGGAAGTTAATCAATATATATTGAACGTACAATGTAATAAATTTTTTTCCGATTATTTCAAGCAATAGTGCGTTAAGGTTGCCAATAATTTTTTTTTTTTTTAACTAAAAGGAAACCAAGATAAATCGCAAAATGAAAGATCAGGGCTCTCCTGCCTCAACGGGGACGACGAGGACTCGTCCACTCCTCGTCGGCTCACCCCTTAAAAAAAAAATTAATAATAGCAAGAATTAACATCACAACTTGAGTAACTCTCGCCATCTTACCTAGGAATTTTATCTAAAAGCGACACTTACAGGCTGTACGAGCAGAGTTAAAAAATCGATTTTCGATATCATTTCCTCTTTGCGAACTTCCTTTAAAGATAATACGATTTTTTCATTATTGTTTGCCATCACTGAATTTTTTTATTAAAAGTGCAAATTAAAGGTTTAAAGAAGCTCATCTAACGTCATGGAAGTGAATAGGGAACAGTCCTTGAAATTCATACGTTGTAGCTATATATTTAATTTTTTATGTAATTTTAATATAAATAGGAATTATTATTATATTTTAAATAGCTTAAGTACTATAAATACAATAATAAACATAAAATAAGAATTATAAAAATGTGCGGTCTTCTATTTCACCCCATTCAGAGGGTTAATAGGGACACTTCTCTTGAAATTCATATTTGTTATTAAGTTTAATTTATTTCAAATTTAACTTGTAATAGTAATGCAAAGCGGTCCAACGTATTCTTTATAAATAACTCATAAATATATAACTTAAAAAAATAATAATAAGCTTAAGAAAATATGTTAAGTCTTAGGAAAAAAAGCTTACAAACCCCAAAGTTCAAAATTCCCATAGCTTTCTTATAAATAAAATTAGTGGGCCTTATGCCGTTTTAGGGTCATCCTAGTTCAGATTATGATAAGATTTAAGCTGCACATAGATGTCCTGTGTCATATCCTAAACAAAACTTGAGTCATCACAACCTAAATTCAATTAAGATAAAGAAACTTCATTACATTAATACCTTATACGAAATAAAATTCAATCAATAATACTACGTTAATAACTAACCATAAAACTAACTTATTATTCGATCACCCCTTACGTCATCAATTTTTATTGGCCTCTGCGCTGAACTGCGCGACACAAGTTAGTCCCCGTTTTTTGCCACTAATAAACTAGTATACGGATCAAAAAATTTACTGCCAGTTAAGCTAACATACTCAGTGACTCACTGATAAATAAACATTATAATTCGTAGTCCACATTATAAAATTTATAACGAAGTTATAAAAAAAACTCACATTTTTCTCTCTATATAAGTGAACGATTCTATTGTAAGGACATATCTGTCCCCCTAATTCTGTGCGAACATTTATTAAAATATTAAAAAACTAACTGCAAATTACACATTTATTATTCAAAAATAAAACTGTAGTACTACCGCGTGCTATTTAAAATAGGCGAAATTATTCATCTTTAGTTTACAAAAATTATTTAATATTTTATTATTATAGATGTTCAAGAGACCGCATAGGAACCCCTTTCCCCTAAAGAGCGAACCTTGTCACCCCGCCCGAACGCTATACGCCTTTTACCTAAAATGATTGGAATAAAAATTAGCCTTTTTTAAGATTTGTATAAAGATTATCCATTAAATATGGCTAATTTTTAACCAATTCTGTGGCTAAAAACTATATTAAAATATCTGGCAACCCTGGTGAGTTGGGACAATAAAATTCGTGGGGTGAATTGGAACGTTAAATATCAAAAGAAAAAAAACAAACTTTTTTTTACTTTTTTTTTTGGCTCATTTAATAGCCACGCGGTTGTACATCAAGTTTTATTTTGATTATCTTTAATTCTAGAGTTTTTATATTTTTAAAAAATTATAATGTATTAGGGGAAGAAATTTCCTTAAAATAGAATTTCACTTTTGAAAAATATTTTTCTTACTTTAAAAAATGAAAAGCTGTGAACAGATTTTAATTATTTTTTTAGTGTATACAGTTGAGATGTTAGCTTTAAACTGGCAAAGTAAATCTTTGTTTGAAACAGTACATTGTGGTTAAATCACCGGGCCTAACTTGAACCTATTCACTCCCATGGGGTAAATAGGGACACCAATGTTATTCTTATTTTATGTATTATTATTGACATTTTTATTACCTATAGCTAATTTTAATATAAAGTTACCTATATTAAGTAACAATAGTGCAGAGGGGTGTCACCCCAGATTTAAAAATCACAGGATAAGTTGGCTACTGTAAAAATAATAATGAAGTAAATGAAAACAAAAATTGTCGCTCTTTAAAAAAGAAAGTTACAGCCTCTCAAAGCTGCCTTAAAATCCCATTAGGGACCGACCGGGAATTTTCCGGGCCGCCGGGGTTACTTAATTTAGTCGTCAACAACATATATATTTAAGAGCTACTTTGTCGTAGTGATATATTTACCTTAGAGAGGAAGCCCTTGGATTCTTTATTAGTATTATGATCTACCGTAACTGAAATAATGGCCGCACAGGGTGATGTCACTAAATATTAATTTCTTTTAATGAAATAAATTTTAAAAAGGAAAGTTGGTTCGTCCCGACGCCGGTGACCTATTCGCAAAGGGACTGGATGCTTTCTCTTGGATCTCTCTGTTCAAGTGTTTCAGTCTGCTATTTTCTCTTCAAGGTGTTGTTGAAATATTTTGATGTTTTCTAGATTCATTTTGTATAAAATCTATCTTAACTTCACCGAGATGCTTATTGTACTATTATAAATGCAAAGGGATTCCATGATTTTGCGATGGTTCGTGTGATTGTTTCCTTGATCATCTTTGGTATGTTGGATATTGATAAGTATCTTTTTACGATTCTGTTGCTGGAATTTGCTGGTCCTTTTGTGCAGGTCAATAGCTGATTTTTTTCTTCTTGTAAATTCCATGGTTTCACCTATATGTTTGCAAGTACGCAGGGGATGTGTGATATATACAGCTTTGGGGATTTTCTGCTTGGGGTTTCAGAATGTTTTTGTACAGTGATGTGTTATTTGATGAATGAGGGGGTAATATTTTTTGTAATATTTGTTTTAACGAATATAATGGTAATTGAGGACTTGGTAAAAAGGAGGTGGGTATAGTACCTCTTTTTTGCTTGTTAAATGCTTTTGTTGTGATGAAAAACTCAGATAGTGTTGTGAGTATTTAGTTGCATATACGAAAGGAACGGAGAAATAGAGATGACAGGACAGCTAATTTTGTGTTTGGGGGATAGATAGCCAATGTATATAGTTTTTTGCGAATGTTGGTTTTCTATATATAGTACATTGCAAGATTGTTATTTCATGTGATTAAGGTATCGAGGAAGGGGATAGATTTGTTGGAAGGCATTTCGTATACTGAACTGAAAGATGAATAGAGTTAATATAGTTTAGGACATCATTAGGGTTGGTGTTATGAGGGAAAAACGTCATCTACATATCTAATCCATAAAACTATTGTTTAATAAAGGTGGGGTATAATAAAATTCTGTTAGTTCCATAAATATGTTACTGAGTATATTTGCCATTAAAATGAAAGTTATGTTGTAATGAGAGTTGGCCTTCTCGTTTTATATATTAAAACATCTCATTAATCTCTCTCATTACAACATAACCTTCATTTTAATGGCAAATATTACAAACAATCTTTCGGCCTGTGGGATCCCCACTGTCTCCCCATACTCAGTAAAATATATATGGAACTAAACAGAATTTTATCATATATTTACCCCCCAATTCTTTATTAAAAACAATAGTTTATGGATTAGATATTTAGATGACATTTTTGTCTCCTCCCTCACCCTCATAACACCAACCCTAATGATGTTCTAAACTATATTAACTCTATTCTTACTAGTCTCAGTATACGATAGAAAATGCCTTCCAAACAAACTTGGGTATCCCCTCCCGATACCTTAATCACACAATGTGGAATAATCACGGTAATTTCTTACTACTATGTATAGAAACCAACATTCACACCAACTATATAAATTAGCTATCTAATCATTCCCCCAAACACAAAATTAGATGTTCTGTCATCTCTATTTCCCCGTGCTTCCCTCTCCTAGCACAAGAAACTAAATACATCCACACACAATACTTTCAAATCACTTTACCATCCTGAGTTTTCATCACAAAAGATTTAACAAAGCAAAAAAAGAGGTATTATAGCACCTTTCCCCCAAAAATAGCAACACCTCCTTTTACCAATTCCTCAATTACCATTATATATTCGTTAAAACAAATACTAAACAAATATTACCCTCATTCCATCAAATAACATCACCTTAAAAACATTCTCAAACCCCCAAAAAGGAAAAGAAAATCTCCCCCAAAGCTGTGTATATATTACATCCCCTGCAATACTTGCATTAAATAAAACATATATAGGTGGAACCGTAGATTTGAAAGAAGAAAATCATCAAACAGATGACCTGCAACAAGGACAGAGCAATCCAGCTTCTTTAACAAGTCAGCAAGGCGTACATAGGCCACCTTCATCAATATCAACAATATAAAAGATGATCAGAAATATCAACCACACCATCGCAAAATCATGGAATCTTTTTGCATTTATAATAGTAAAAACTACAATAAGCATCCCGGTGAAAGATAGATTCCTTATACAAATGAATAATATATCTGGAAACATCAAAATATTTCAACAACACCATGAAGAAAAATAGCAGACCAACTGGAACACACTTTTGAACTGATGAAGATCAAGAAAAATCCAGTCCCTTAGTCTGAAGAGGTCTCGTGTCGGGACGAAAATTAGCTTCCTTTTTAAAATTTATTTCATTAAAAAAAGTGTCTTTAATAATAAGCTTAATTGTGTAAATATTTAGTATCACAAACAGAAGTGACAGTAAAGCATTAACACTGCAACCAAGGGCTTCTAAAAAAGTATATATATATATATATATATATATATATATATATATATATATATATATATATATATATATATATATATATATATATATATATATATATATATATATATATATATATATATATATATATATATATTAATTCAATTAAATAAATAATTTTGAAAAGAGATTTCTGGAAAAATATTTGTTTAATTTTTTGAAGATATTTACTTTAAATAAATAATAAATACATTAATATTTTAAATAATTATATTTATTTCCCTTTTCCAATTGCTTGATATATAAATTTCGAATATTTTTATGTTAAAAACTCGAAAAATTATAATTTGGCCTCAACTTTAATTTGAAATCATAGTAAATGTACCAAAAAAAAATTGATTATATTTAGGTATGTTTATATATTTTGCATCAATTTATAACAAACGAGTAATGGAATTAAATATATATTTTTTTTATTTTATTTGATTTAACCCTCTGGCTATTTAGTGTAAATTCTTACAGTTACCCCGGTTGAACCCCGGGTTTCTGATTTTGGCCGGTACTGGCCGGCCGGTCAAGCGTAAAATGTTTGGTCATCGGGCCGGGCCCCGGCCGGTTCCCTAACTCCCATAGACTTTTCTATATTGATCGATATGTTATATCCTTAGTTCAGGTTATGATAAGTTTTGTTAGTGGCGCACAAAGAATTTATGTGTACACTTAAATCTTTATCATAATCTGGAACCAGTGATGACCCTAGCACCTATATAAGGGTCTACTAATTATTTCTATAAGAAAGCCTTATGGGAAAAGAACTTTGAGAGGTTAAAAACCCTTTTTTTTTTCCTAAAGACTTAAATCATTTTCTTTTTTATTAAGCTTCATTATTATTATTTTTTAAAGTATATATATATATATATCTTATGATTTTTATTGCAAAAATCGGAGTAAACACCTCTGTATTTACATACCCAAGTTAAAATTGAAGAAATTAAACTATATCCAAAAATATGAATAAGAGAAGTGTCCTTTGTCTTTCCTGAATGGGGTGGATAGAGACAGCAAGTTATTTTATTCCTTTGATTTGCTGTATTATTATTGATATTTTTAAAGTACTTAAAGCTAATTTAAATATAAATAATCATTTCTATACTAAGTAAAAATTAAAAATAAAAATTAAAAACATATGTGCAACACATATGAATTTCAAGAGATGTCCCTATTCACCCTATCAAGGAAAGTCTGAATGGCTTCATTTAAACTTTAATTTCACTATTATTAATAAAATCAGTGATGGCTCAAAAAATCAAATGAAAAATCCGTGTACTTATCCTCAAAAGGAAGTTATAGACATGATATCGAAAAATCGCAGAACTCTGCTTGTGCAGCCCTGCAGTGTCACACATGTTAGCCAAAACCCAATAGAAAGATTATAGAGTTACCACACAAGCTGCTTTTATGATGTTAATTTTTATTTTTTTTTAATTCTTTTTTCTTTTTATTATATTTTTTTAAAGTCCCCCGTCGTCTCCCTTCGTTGAGGCAGAGAGACCCTGACTCTTCCAATTCCTATGCATTTACAATCTGGTACTTTCTTTTCTTTTTATTAAAAAAAAAAAAACATATTGGCAACCTTAACGCACTATTTCGTTGATAATCGTAAAAAAAATTGATTACATTGTTCGTTCAATATAATATATCGGATAACTTCCTTTTAAAGGACAAGTTACAAATAATCAATAAACATCATTTTATAAAATTGATTTTTTTTGATTTTTTTTTGTTTTTATAATTTTTTGACGTTCTTTTGTATGTTTAAGCCAATAATATTCAATAGCACTGATAATTAAAAATAAAACTACCAGAGCATATATAGCAGCAGTATATAGCAGCATATATATATATATATATATATATATATATATATATATATATATATATATATAAAGATATATATATATATATATATATATATATATATATATATACAGTGAAGTTTCTAATATATTTTTTTCAATTTTAATAATATATCTGATCTAATTAAGCTGATTCCAGCCTGCTCTCATTGTGTCATAGACCAAAGCGCATCCTAAACCTTTTCTTTTCCTTTCTCTCTCTGTAAATTTCCCTTGATTAGCTTATACTATATTAGTACCTTCACCCATCCATCCTCTTCATGCAAAATTTGTTTTTGTTAGATAGTTAATAACTAATGGGTTAGCTAAGTAAATCACGTAGATTCAAATTAATTACACTTTATAGGCTTTTATTTTGGATTTTAAGCAATTTATTTAATGTTTATATAATAGTCTAACGCCCATGAGCACAAGGGGTGCTGTGTCGGCACATGAGTTTTGGGGTTGGCTATTATAAACTCCAGACTAGTTCGCGGTGCCTCCTTCTTCCTGCCACCTCTTCCGTGAACTCCTTCACTCCCTTAGCCTGGCCACAATTTTCCCTCACCTTTGGGGTGCTCGCGCCAGTCCCAAATTTGCTAGCTGACTTGTTGTGATTACAACCTCCTTGAACATGGCTTTGCCTGTAGAGCGGTGGTGATAACTAAAAAAAAAAAACTTAAAGTAATTTATAACCACATTAACTTAAAATGAAAATTCATAATAATTATAATAATTCATCATAATATACAAGTTTTCAAACATGGCTCTTAATAAATGATGAGGGGAGGACTAGGGTTGGGAAAGGAAAAAAACAAGCTCGTTTTTTTCCGAAAAAAACGGTTTTTTTCACGGCGTGAAAAACACAGCCTGAAAAAACAAGTAAATTGTTTTTTTTCATAATTGGAAAGTTGTGGAATTTAAGTATGTTTCCGGTCAATTTTATTATAAGTTTTAGCAAATATGCTCTAATTTGGACATTTTTTGGTTCCAATTTCCTACAAGGTGGAAGCCCCTGAGTTTGTGTTCAAAATTTTTATGGGTTTTCCATATTTTTATTTTATATTCTGAATTTTGATATTCATAATATTTTGTTTGTGGCTTCATTAATGTTTTCTTACTGTTTCAGCTTTCAGTAACATTTTTATCATAATTATTTAATCAGAATTTAGAAATGCCACGTGCAAAAAGTCGTGTGACTGTACTTTTTAAGGAAATAAAAGGTAGCAAAGGCCCTCGCATGAAATGTAACTTGTTGTGTAGACGTTGCAAAATTAGTATTTATTGCTCATAATCTAGAACTAGGAAATTCTGAAAATTTGCCAACTGAGAGAGATGATTATGCTAAGGCAGCTAAGCCTGAGTCCTGTTACTGCCCCTGCTCCTTCACCACTGTCATTCTCACATGATACTTCATACGACTGAGATATCAGACTCATCAGTCATATCAAAATTAAATGTGGCTGATCACGCTGATGAGCCCAGTGATAATGAGCTTGACAGTAGTCAGTACTCAGTAGTGACTGGGGTCTGGGAAGTGGGGACTAGTGATTAGTGAATCAAAAGTTGAATATTCCAAAGCCAAATATTTAACTTAGTCATTCACTCATCCTCCTTCATTTGCAATCTTAAAAAATTAATTTTAATATTTTATTATTTGGCCTGCATCCCTTAAGTAGTCACTTTTGAGTTTTGTCATTCAGACTCATTCAGTCATTCTATATAAATATAATATACATTAATATTTAAAAGTAAATTATAAATATGATTATATGATACAAATGTAAAATACATAGTAAAATTAGTAAGTAGAAGCCTACAAACAGCAGTCTGCAGGCTACAACCTACTATAAATTGTAACGAAAACAATTGATAAAATATAAGAGAAAGGTAGTTCTGCTATTTTATAAATCAAAATGGAATATTTGTTTAATTTCAGGTATCCTCATATTTGAAAAATGAAAATACTCAAGTGAAATATCATATTAGCCTCCTTTATATTTTTAAAAATACATTTAATGAAAAACAAAAACTGAAAAACGACAAAACATGAAAAACATGGTTTTTTCCTGAAAAACATGATTTGAAAAAAACTGTTTTTTTCCCAACCCTACCTGAGGACACATGTGTAATCCCGCAATATGATTAATGGGTTGGTTTGTCCATTCCCTTCATTTTTTCAATACATTAATATTTCGTATCTCGAAATCCAGCTTTTGAGTACCCCAAGGGTATGCTGCCATGCCTCTCAGGTTTCGATGTCATAGACCATAGGCCCTATTGTAAGATTTTGAACCTAGAACTAGGGGCTAGGGTTAAAAATTGAAAATTAATGCCAGATGTAGGCTAATTATATATATATATATAGATTTAGTATATGTTATATATATATATATATATATATAGTATATATATATATATAGGAAAGATATATATATATATATATATATATATATATATATATATATATATATATATAGTATCATATATATATATATACCATAGTATATATATATATATATATATATATATATATATATATATATATATATATATATATATATATATATATATATATATATATATATATATATATATAGATTTTGTATAATGTCATATAATAGGTCTAGGCTCTATTTTATGAATGGTTTATAAAGCTAACCGAAAGTAAAATTTAGTAAAAGCATAATTTTTTTTATTTCACAGTTACTTACCCTTCCTGATTTTCCATTTTGATTTATATATAATGAATAAATCACTTAAAAAATGCTATATCGAACTTAAAAAAAGTTTGTTTACAAATTATATTTCGTGTGACATCACAAATCTGAAAAATTCAAAAAAATCAAAAATTGATGTTTTTCTAAAAAAAATCAAAAAAATCACCAACCCTGATTATTATTAGAATTAGAATAAGGAAGGTGGCTGGTGCAAATAAATCCTTGGTGAAGGGACTAAGTCTTGAGTGTGCTAGGGTCTTACATGAGGATATGTTGTTACCTATGTTAATGTATAGTAGTGAAACTATGGTCTGGAATATGAGGTATAGATCTAAAGTATAATGAAGGTTCAGATGACAATTAAAGCTGCTAGGGGGTGAGAGAAGAATTATAAATCCCATGAAATGAAATGATTTTAGGGATTTTGGTGCAAGGCTTAAAACAGTGGAGAATAAACTAGAGAAGCTGAGATGGTTTATCACAAAGTGGAAAGAATGGTAGATATCTGCCTGGTTAAGAGTATGTATAGTGGTGGGAGTGCAAGTTGGGAATCGACTGTAAACCCACATCACTCATGGATATACAGGGTAGAGTCTATGCATAGGGTTAAAGTTTTTGTCATGTATCTAAGAGATATTGACTTGATATAGCTATATATAGGGAAAACATACTCATTGGACATTTCTCTAGCCTGAGTACTAAATAAGAAAAAAATTGGAAGTTATTTTAACAAATGCTAAGTATATATTCTGAAAACTTAGATTGTTTTCATTCTAAGTTATTATGTAACACATCAAGGATTTTGTTTCTTTGTTTTGCCAGGTTCCTTGAATATTTTTTATTATATTTTCATTAAAATTTATATATTAAAATGGATTTAAACTAAAATCGGGAAATTGAAGATGAAGAATTAGACTGGAAAACAAACTTGGTGAAACATGATCTAGGTGGGCTACTATATGAGGAGGAGTATATATATATGAGCAGGCATATATGAAAGAGAGAAAGAGAGATATATATACATATATATATATATATATATATATATATTGGGCATAATATATATATATTACATATACATATATATTATATATAAAAACACATATGAGAGAGGAGAGAGAGAGAGAGAGAGAGTCAATAATATAATTGTTATAAAAGCGAAATTGTATGTATAGTGAGTGAGTCTGTCCCGAGAGATGAGAGAGAGAAGGTGTTTATAGTGAAGTGTATTTCAATGAACTGACTGTTGTGGAAGTTAATTATTTGAAACATGCTGGAAAGATGAAATGAAAGAACAAGAGAAGGGTTTGGTAAGAGATTGAACAGACAAAAACTCTAGATAGTGAGCATGAATTCAAGTTTCATGGTTTATTATTAGAAGTAAGTGCAGCAATATATGAAACCGAACAAATAAAAGTGAATATTTATGAACATTTATTCAAATGTGAAGAAAATCTATTTATGCATATTACATTGTCTGAAATATTATTAAATGATTTAAACATATAAGAAGAGGAGCCACAAAAAGTTTTATCCGGCCTTAATAAAGTTCTTCTGAAAATAATTAATCTCTTAGCACCTTGAAATAGAGTCTTTTTTAATGTTCGTCTTTTCCAAAATAAATGTTTTCAAATTTTGTCAAACAATATACTTTTTATAATCATTCTGGAAGTGACTTTTTGGTGGTCAGATAGAAGTTTTCTGAGCAAACAAGTGAAGAAAATGATGATTGGAGCCACGCGGGTCAGACATATAAAGATCTTTCATGCTAGGGGCGACAGGGGCCAGTAACCCGGTCCTTTGAATCACCTTGCGCAGCGTTGGAGATCTTATGCGCCCAGAAACAAGACCTCCTTGGAGAGCCTAGGAGAACCAGTAGTTAGAGGCCTAGTTGTTGTATTTGTTCTCACTGAAAGCAAGGGAAACCCCACCCTGAGAGCCCTAACTTGAGGATCTTCCGGCGTCCATTCGGCTGAGAAATGGCTTTCTAACTGTGGTTGTAACTTCGGGCCATGAAAAACCCAGCATTGTCCATATTGACAGGGCGAAAGCCTCCTTTAAGGTATGATTATAGATTACGGAGAGATATATATACATATATATATATATATATATATATATATATATATATATATATATATATATATATATAAGTATTAGGATGAAAAAAAATTCTTTGTTCGCCGAAAATCGAACTTTTCCGAACTCTTGAAAAAGTTCGGTCGTGAACTGAACTTTTGACTCGCTACACCTTACATATTCTCCTTAAAACTTGTCTGATTAACAAGTGGAGTCTTTCTAGAAGCATTTCGGGTATCTTGACATCCACTGTGAGCTCTTAGTTTTCTGTAATCCAAAATTTGGATAAGCGGATAAATAAATTTATTAAGTAAAATAGGAATATAACTATATAAGTTCTAGGGTCTTCTAAAGTTTAAAATGCTTTTCAGAAAAGTATTTTTTCAGAAGCGGTAACGTGTTTGAGGATAAGAGATCACATTCGTTAAACTCCACAACATGGAGAGCAATTATTTTTCTACTCCACAACATTTCAATATACATATAAATTATTTTTAAATAAGATAATTATGGGATTCTTGTTTTTAAATTTTTTAAAAAATTATTGCTTAAACAGTTTAGTTATTATTTTGTTTTGTAGTAGTTTTTACTTTAAAGTTAATTTCTTTTAATAATAATAACAATAATAATAATACAATAATAATAATAATAATAATAACACTGGTAAACATGAAATTTCTTGGACGTGGGTTTCGCAATTGATTATTGATATATTTGATGTACTGATTCCAAATGTATCGGTTTTTGCGTATCACATCGTATTTGTGAAATATTGTGTGTAACATGATTTGTAAAATTTTATGATTTTTATCTTTTTCAAGAGGGTCTGTCACAATTTTATATATATATATATATATATATATATATATATAGTAGTTATATATATATATATATATAGTTATTATTATATATATATATATTATGTTATATATATATATATATATATATATATATATATATATGCATACGGTATGTGTGTGTGCACATATACACATATTTATGTATAGAAGTAAATACATATATATATATATATATATATATATATATATTATATATATATATATATATATATATATATATATATATATATATATATATATATTGATATGATATAGCATGATAGATACCTATATGTTAAACATATAATACAACTGTGAATAAAGAGTAATATGGGAAATGGGGACAACAATGAATGTAATAGAAGGAATAGGTTTAGTTAATGTAAACATACCTTCCTACGATGGTAGCAACTTTCTCTTCGTAGACGATCTAATGCATAGCGCCTGGAATATCCCTCATCAAGCTCCAACAATAGTCGGCCATCATATTGATATCACACTTACCCTGGTTAAATCCTTCCATGTCCTTCAGATCTTGATGGAAGCGTTCACCCTGCTCATCACTAACATCGCCTAGGGTATCACCGGAAATGTGCTTAGGTGAGAATGTAGTGCAACTTTTATACTCATTCTACATCCATGAGAATGAAAACTGTCTAGGAGTTCCTGTACAATGTTAGTGCTTCTCGGCTTTCCTCCTGTTCCCTCAGAAAATTTCTGTACTACATCTGGAAAAAGCATTCCACACTCTTGCCTGTAACACAGTCACGTCATTGTTGTAGCAAAGGGTGGAAAAAGCATCACTGAGTAGAGGTCCATTTAGGCCATCAAATATCCCAGTTTTTTTCTTACTCAGATCAGGAAACGTTGAGCATATATAGCGGAAGCATTCACCACCATGGTCCAGGCTTTCACAAATTGTTTCATCAAACCCAGTTTTATGTGTAGTGGAAGTTAGATGATGATTTCTCTCTGTACAAGTGGTTCACTACGATGTTCCTGCCTCACCTACGCTGGGTCTCTATCAGTGGCCATTCTCTTTGGTCCAGTGATCCTTTGTCGCCCGGCTGCCCCAATAGCACAGGAAGCAGGGATATTTGGCAGGCTACTGGACTCTGAGTAGAATGTTTGCCATATTTTCTAGGCTAGCATAGCTGACTATCCATGTACCTAATATTGAAGCCTCTCCAAAAACTGTCTTGTGATATTTGCATACTCTCTCTCATCCGTACCGAAAATTCTAAATGGAACCGGGCATCTGTGCTGCCGCTTGGTAACAACAATACACTTGTGTCTTTGAAGTGGGCAACATTCGCCACCCATACATACATCAGATGCTGGGTCCATAGCGAGTAGTGCAGGCCTGCACCTGCTTCTCTGGAATACAAGCTACCATCTGACCGGAAAGAACCTCCGCAGCTCTGCTTCTCTGTTACGATAAATGTTACTTCTTTGAGTCCGGTCCAGTAGTTGGGTTTTTCATGCAAACTCGGGAACAACACTCAGAGGACAACTTCTTCGCAAATACAACTTCTCGTACAAGATCGTTCAGTTCACCCTGGGTAAACAATGATGGACCATCCGACTGTATTTCAGATGGATGATAGACATCATCCAGGTCATTGGCATCCATACATGTAGACGTACTAAAGTTACCACATGCTTCCCGGAATATCGACCGCAAAAACTTGCTACCTGTAGATATATGTGGGATTGTAACGTCTATACAGCCTACGGAGTGCGCACATGAATTGTTATTCCTAGGGAATATGCAAAATAGGGATCCATAATTGATCTAAGTTATATATCTTTCGTGTTAGATTTGGACTTGATGTGGTATTGAATAATTTTCATCAACCTTGTATTTTCATAACTATATAATAATAATAATAATAATAATAATAATAATAATAATAATAATAATAATAATAATAATAATAATAATAATAATAATAATAATAATAATAATAACAATTACACATTAATTTTATCCCCAGGTCTAGATTCTAGAGCATGGTTGGCACAAAAGAAATAAAATGATTTAAATCAACTGATTTTTTTTACGTGATTTTTTTTTTTATTAAAAAATCATAACTTTTTATTTTTATTTTTTAGGCAAATTTTTTTTTTATAAATTAAGAATTAATCATAGCTATCACCTAATTAATGATAAGTATATTTCATCTATATAATAAGTAAATTCATCAATGTAGTTTCAAATCGTTTTTAATAAAGAAATAAATAAAATTAGAGTACTCAGATATTATACAGTATATATATATATAATTTAAATAACTTAATTAAACTAAATAATAATTATATGTACTAAACTTAGAATTAATTAGGTAATAATTAGGATTATTTACTAATTTTAAAAAAATAATAATTAAAAAAGCAATTTGTGTTCAAACAGATATTAAAAAAAAAAAAAATTTATCTCCCAATTTATAAGGGTTTATACCAGCGGTTCCCAACCTGGGGGTAATTACCCCCAAAGGGGTAAAATGGCATTTTCCGAGGGGTAAAGAAAAGTACAAGGATTGGATCATCGCAGTCACAAAGAATTATTAACAAAATCATCTGGATCAAATCTAACCAACCACCTAATCACTAATCATTAGTGATTAGTTAGTGAATTAGAAAATATTAGGTAATAAATTTTATTACCTAAAATACGAATACAAGCCTGCAACTCTGCGCCACCAAATGGCACGTCTATCGGCTCGATCGTTGTTCGTTTGAGTCAGGCAGTCGTTCGCCCGATGCCCACTGACTAATGCGTGCATATGTAGTTGATCTCGCCGATTTCGCTAACTTTTGAACATATTTTGGTTTGTTTGGGCGAGAAGCAAAAGCAGGTGAGTGAAATTATTTTATGCTTTTTAATATCGCTTTCAAAGTACTCGCACTCTCTCACGGCCGATTGTAGCGAAGAATCTTAGCTGGGATTTCACTCATTTGGTTTAAATAACTAATTGTTTGCTTGTTTGTTATGCGCATGATTGGATACGATAAAAAAATCGGACGTAGTTCCCACACTTTACGAATCTAAAATATTTGTCAAAAGTCCCACACTTTTTCGTTTTTTTATGAGCATTTTTTTTTAAATCTCCCGTTTTTTCGTTTTACTTGTCTAGGGAAGGTATTCTTTTGTGGAAAATCATAAATTAAAAGATTATTGAAAAAAAATTAAATCTAATTAAGTGTACGAATTTTCTAACTTTCTAACAACATCATCAAAACACATATCGAGGACATGAGCAAGAATATTTTGGATACAGTGCTCAATGAAATAAGGTCAATTCCTTTCTTCGCACTACAGTTAGACAAGTCGAACGACGTTGCATATTGTTTCGAGCTACTTGTCTATGTTCGCTGCATAAAAAGCGACGGCTTGAAAGAAGAATACTTGTTATCAGAATCACTGAAAACTACTACACTTGGCAAAGATGTCTTTCGAACAGTGAAGAATTTTGTCGAAGAAAAGGAGCTGCAATGGTCGAAGTTGGTGGGTGTCTGTACAGGCGGAGCACCATCCATGTTGGGCGTTCGTTCAAGATTCCAAGCATTAGTCAAAGAAGTCGCTCCGCACGCTACGTTCAGCCACTGCATTATACATCGTTATGCTTTGGCAGTGAAAACTCTTCCACCTGATTTGCTGGATGCATTTACCCAGGTAGTAAAAATTGTAAACCTCATCTGAGGTAGAGCGACAAATACAAGAGTTTTCAAAGAGTTATGCAATGTATTTGGAGGCAAATTCAACGTGCTGTTATTCCACACAGAAGTGCTTTGTTTATCACTGGGCAAGGTGTAGCACCGAGTGCTTCAAGAAGATATTGCTTTGTTTCAGGAAAGGAAAAAACCGGATAAGGATAAGGAGAAAGTGTTACACGCCAAAATAACAGATAATGTATTTATTTCCAAACTGGCGTATCTTGCGGATATCTTCTGAGAAATAAATACGCTTAACCTTACCTTGCAAGGGAGTAAGACGAATATTTTAACAGCTCAAGATAAGGTTGTATGCTTCTTTCCCCAACAGTAGCTTCCCAACGAGGTGTGGAGTTGAGGGACATTTCTCGTTGTTCCCAGAACTAACAATGGTGCTCGACGGAAGAAATGAAAAATGCTCATTCACAGATCAAATAACTCTCCACTTATCATCAGTAGTACATACTATCAGCAAATATTTTCCTGATTTAGAAAATCACCAAATAAATGCTTGGGTGATATGACCCTTTTCAGTGGATGAAGGAATATTTCCAGATACTGAAATTGAAGCCAAAGCACAATTCCTTGGACTTAGCGAAGACAGCACAATTGAAAATATCTCCCAAAACACAAACACTAGCAACATTTTGAAGAAAGTTATGGCGCAGTATCCATTATTATAGGAAAAAGCATTGAAAATACTCAACCCCATTCGCCGGAACTCTACAGGTGAAAGTGTATTTTCAACAATGTAGTGGCAATGAAAACATAGCAAGGAACCAGATTGAACTTGAGTACGACTAACGATGCGTATTGGTCAAACTGTACCAAATATTAAACAGTAGATTAGAACTAAGCAATATCAACCGTCTCACTGACTTACATTAATTTTTGCTTTAATAATAAATTTATAAAAACGTGTTTTCTTAAAGAATTATTAAAAATTAATTAAAAATATTTTGAATTTTCGTAATTTAAAGGGAAAAAAATGCAATAATTCAGAGTTCACACTTTCTGGAAAGTCAGGGAAGGTCAGGGAAAGTGAAAAAAAATTGGTCAGGGAAATTCCAAAAAAGTCAGGGAAAATTTCAAAAACATATGAAGGATGATCCATGGACCAAGTTGCATATTTTTGATATTTTTCCCTTACTGCATAATTGTGAATAAGAGATAGATGATAAGTGATTTTCAAAAGATGTAACTAGGAATGACAATTCATAAATCTACCTCTATCCTGTTTCTTTCTTTCATTTTTAGTTCACTATTACCTACTATTCTTCCTATTCTGTCTGTAGAGGATTGTTCCAAGTTCATCCTTCGATTGAAGGAGATTGGTATATGGATGTGTTTAGACTGTATGACTTATGACTTAATCTGTTTATATCTTTTCTTTTATGGATTTATACTTTTGAGTGTGTTTTTTAGGTTTGACTATGATTTTTGGATTTTTTGTAGTTGAAGGTTTTTATTATTTATTTATAAAAATGACTTCCAAAAACAAAAAAAAACTAACTTTAACGACCAGTAGTTGGACGTTAAACCCACAGTTTATCAGGTGGTTGGGTAAAGGACCCGATAGTTCCAAGGCATACTGTAAAGTATGTATAAAGAACTTGATCGGTCAAACATGAATGCCAAAGCCGAAGTTTCACATTCAAGAGGGGAAACTCATTTGAATTTAATCAAAACCTAGCAGACCATCCATCATTGAAAAACTTTTTTTCGTTATCATGTTCTAATAATACAGATATTAGTGAAAGTGTGTGCCTGAAAATCATGCCATTCCATCAACTTCTAATCATACTCAAACGATTGTAAATGACCCTGAGTTTTCTATTAATAACCAACCAAAACCAGTTTATCAATCAGTTTCATCTTTTTGCATTAAAGATGATGTTAAAAGATCTGAAATACTATGGGCATTAAAGGTGGTGGATGATAAAATGTCTTTAAACTCGGGTGTGTGCAGATAGGGGGAAACATTTTTCCAGATAGTGCTGTAGCTTTAAATTTTAAAATGGGGCCAATGAAATGTAAATATGTGATTAACCATGGACCTGCTTCTATATTTCTAGAAAGCAAAAGCACAACACACTCTACTTTGCAGTGAAGCTCATCTACCCTTGAATTAAAATTCAAAATATTTTTGATGGTGACTGTCTTTTTCTAAGAGACTTGATTAGTTTTTTTTCTTCTATAGTACCTAGGAAATTAATGTTATGTGGAATTGTGGCAAATTATTAAATTAGACTGATATTTTCGCATGGAAATGCGACAGTGGAAGGAGGGTTTTCTATAAATTAAGCAGAACCAAAAAAGAAGAAGAGAATAAAAAGGTGAAAAAAAAAAAAATATCCATACAGATCTATAAACTTGAAGAGCAGAGAAAGATGTTAAAACTGAAAGCTTTGAGAAGAAGACGTTATAAAATCAAAAATTCAGAGTTAGAAAAGTTAACCTAAATCTCCCATTTAGAACTTGTGATCACAGTGGATGTTATTCACCTATGCTATTAATGTAAGTTTTAATTTATTTTCTTTTTGTATAAATAAAACTGTTTACTTTGGAAAATATAAAAAGGAGTGCGTTGGACTATGGGGAAAGTATAGGCTGATTACTAAAAATATTTTTTAAATTCATTACATGATATTGGAAATAAAGTTTCTAAAGTAAATTCTTCTTTTCAAATAATTTAATGGGCAAGAACTGAGTAAAGGCTGCAATAATGATTAATAGATATTTTATTCACCAAAAATAACGAACACGTTGGTCAGGGAAAATTTTGGGGATTTGGTCAGGGAAAGTAAGTCAGGGTATTCAAATTCAAAATTTCAGTGTGAACCCTGTAATAGCTAATTTGTTTTTTCAAAACTAAACTTTGTGGGTATTACAATATTCAACCCACTTTATGGGCATAGCCTCAAAAGTTTGGAACCGTTGTTTATATTAAAGCTATCGGTTTGAATAAATGTGAAAATATTGTTTTGTATATTTAAAGTTTTCTAAACCAGAGTCGTGTAGGTCATTCATCAAGTGATATTTATTCACACATATATCAATTTTCTATATTATTTTTAAATAATCGTAACTGAGTAAATGACAAATCAATTACTGAATTTTTAAGAAAGACATTTGAAAAGTAGAAAGTTCCGTTAACCCGCCGGAACCAAGTTAGTTCCGGCCGGAGCCGGAACTTCCAAAAATCGAGGTTCTGCAGGGAACTGTCTGTCTATCCCTAATATATATAGGCATATAGCATATATAGGTTATATATATATATATATATATATATATATATATATATATATATATATATATATATATATATATATATATATATATATAAAATTAATATTAAAATTCCACCAACAACCTCTAAATGCTGCCCTCAAGGCTATGCTCCTGACCTATGTGCCTTAGCACAATATCAAAATCTAATACTAACCAGAAATTTTAATGCTCAACACCCTGCTTGTCTTAATACCCATACCAAGAAATGATGCACTGATAAAAACTTGCACTACACTCTGTAACCTGAATAGTGTTGGGAAAGGGGAAAACAAGCTGCCTCCAAAAATGCCATGAAAAAACAGCCTGAAAAACAAGCAAAAAATTTGTTTTCTGTTTTCTGGCACTGTTGTGGAATTGTTTTACATGTTTGAACAATTATATATATTATAAATTTTAGCAAATATGCTCTAATTTGGACATTTTTTAGTTCCAATTTCCTACAAGGTGGAAGCCCCTGAGTTTGTGTTCAAAATTTTTATGGGTTTTCCATATTTTTATTTTATATTCTGAATTTGATGATATTCATAATATTTGGTTTGTGGCTTCATTAATGTTTTCTTACTTTGTTTCAGCTTGTAGACGTTGCATAAACTAGTATTTATTGCTCATAATCTAGAACTAGAAAATTCTGAAAATTTGCCAACTGAGAGAGATGATTATGCAAAGGCAGCTAAGCTTAAGAGTCCTGTTACTGCCGCTGCTCCTTCACCACTGTCATTCTCACACTATACTTCATACGACTGAGATATCACACTGTCATTCTCACACAATACTTCATACAACTGAGATATCAGACTTATCAGTCATATCAAAATTAAATGTGGCTGACTGATGAGCCCAGGGATAATGAGCTTGACAGTAGTCGCAGCACAGTAGTCAGTACTCAGTAGTGACTGGGGTCTGGGGAGTGGGGAGTGGGGACTAGTGATTAGTGAATCAAAGTTTATATTTCAAAGCCAAATATTTAATTTAGTCATTCACTCATCCTCCTTCATTTACAATCTTGGGTATAATTTTAATTTCAAAATTTTTATTATTTCATTTGCATCCTGCAGTCACTTTTGAGTTTTGTCATTCAGACTATTCTATAAATATAATATACATTAATATATTAAAGTATAAGTATAATTTTATGCTACAAATGTAAATACATAGTTAAATTAGTAAGTAGAAGCCTACACAGCAGTCAGCAGGCTACAACCTACTGTAAAATTGTAATCTAAAACAATTGAAAAATCATCTCATACTGCCTTCAAGGCTATGCTCCTGATCTATCTGCCTAAGCTAACACAACATCAAAATCTAATACTAGCCAGAGACAACAACACTCAATGTTTACCCTGCTTGGTCTAACACCCATACACACAAACGCATACGCACATACCAAGAGGTGATGGACTAATAGAAAACTTGCATGCTGCCTGCACTCTATCCTGAACAACAGATATCAGCCCACAAGCTGCCCATTGCAACATAACCAAGATCCTACATCCCCTTTTATCACATTCTGCTCCCCCCAAATACAAGTTAGCACAACATGTCAAACCTTCTATGTTCCTTCCATCCTCAGCTCACAATTTAATATTCACAACAATTCATTAAAATCATCCAATACAAACATTCTTTAAAAAAAAAACTATTTTGATTACACTGGTCAACAATGATTTTGGAACTAAAACGGGAATAGGTGTTCTATGTAGGTATAGTTGTCCTGAATGCGATGATGTAGTTGAAAATGACGTATCACATCACAATTGTCTGTTATGAGTCATTACTGAGTCATGCTTGAACACAAAAAATCTTGAAAATATATAATGTTCTCGCTGAGAATTTTCCGTGAGTATGCGCACCGATACACTCTTCTTTTCAACAATTAATTTCTTCTTTTTTATATATATATATATATATATATATATATATATATATATATATATATATATATATATATATATATATATATATATATATATAAATATATATATATATATATATATATATATATATATATATATATATATATATATATATATATAGTTATATATATATATATATATATAGTATAGAGTATATATATATATATATATATATATATATATATATACCTTACACGTATTAATGTTAATTTAGCTTTTGTTCAGATATATATTTAAAAAGTATGAGTACCAAACGTCTTTGTATAAATTCTCCGAATGTCTTTTGCTACGTATGTGGAGAATATACTACGAAAAGTCAATGGAAACCAATCACTCAATTGTTTAAAACGGCCTATAAACATTATTTTAAGTGTGCGTTGGGTGACCTGGATAAGCCATGGGCCCCACACATAACATGCATTATATGTTATGTTAAATTAACCCGGTGGTTAAAAGGTGAAAAAGCGCATTTGCCCTTTGGAGTGCCGATGTATTGGATGGAGCAAAGGAATCATATACAGGATTGCTACTTTTGCTTAACAAATGTATGTGGCTTCAATTCAAAAACTAAAGCAAACATTGCCTATCCGACAATTAACTCAGCCAGGAGACCAGTCCCCTATAATGATGAGAACCTACCGATTCCTATAGCACCAGCTTCTTGGAAAGAGGTTCCTGACTCAGATGAAGATTTGTTTGACTCTAATGCTGCAGCATCGGGTGCTGCAGATATGCCATATATCCCAGACGAATCAAATGCAACACCACATATGATTACGCAACCAGAACTGAATGATTTAGTACGAGACCTGTATTTGTCAAAACAGCAAGCTGAAATCTTAGGCTCACGCCTGCAGGAGTGGAATTTGTTAGATCAAAAGGTTAATATTAGTATATATAGAAATAGAAACAGGAATTTAGGAGAAATATTTTCCAAAGAGTAACTTTAATATGTTCATAGGTTCCGATGTTAGCCGACTTATGCTGAGTTTGTATTCCGTGATTTAGATGGTGAATGGCTATTCATAGACGCTTCAAAAACCAGCCTAAAAAAGCTGCCTTTTCCATGTATTATAACTAAACAAGTTTCCTCAATCTGCTAAGCATGCTGTTGAAATGAAGGGGAAACTTCCAGAAGGTCCAAATATTGAAGAATATTAAAATATTATGACCACACATGGCTTATCTGTTGTGATCTGAAAGTTGTTGGACTCCTTGGTCTACAGGGAGGATTCACCAAACACTTGTTTTTTGTGTTTATGGGACAGCTGGGATACTAAGCAACATTACGTACGAAAAACATGGAGAGAAAGAGATACATTTACCCCAGGCAAAGAGAATGTTAAGTAAAAGCCCCTTGTAGATCCTAAGCGAGTTATTTCACCACCATTACATATTAAACCTGGATTGATGAAGAATTTTGTGAAGGCCATGGATAAGGAAGGAGATGGATTTAAATATTTATGTGACGTTTTTCGTGGCTTAAGTAACGTTAAATTGAAAGAGGGCGTTTCCGTCGGGACCGCAGATTCAACAACTACAACGTGACCCCGTTTTTGACTGACTAGAAATTAAACCATGATGAAACCATCTGCATGGAATTCCTTCAAAGACGTTATTACAGGCTTCCTTGGAAACAAACGAGTTGAAAATAGCGATCGTATAGTAGAGAGGTTGCTAGTTAATTACAAGAACTTAGGCTGCAGAATCTCACTAAAAATAAATTTTTTACATTCTCATCTGACATTCTTTCCACCAAATCTCGGGGCAGTAAGCGATGAACAAGGTGAAAGATTCCACCAAGATATACAGCAAATGGAGAAACGTTATCAGGGCAGATGGGATGAAGCAATGAGGAGTGATTACTGCTGGTTTCTGAAAAGAGAAGACACTTCAGAACATAAAAGAAAAAGTAGTTATCAAAGTTCAATGTGGCACAAATTCAGGAAAATTAAGGTAAATATATATAATTTTTATGTGGTAATGCATTATACATACATGTTTTATTACTCGTGACATCATAACTCTGTAAATTTGACTATAAAATTAATTAATTTTATAGTCAAGTTTAATAATAATAATATATCTTTGTTACAACATACGCATATTTGGAGGTATTATACCTTAACTTTGGAAGCTTGTAACTCAAAAACTATACGTGATACAAGAATTCTAAAATCATTTTTGGAATCTGCATGAAAAATACATATATATAGTTTCACCTAATTTTATTTCAGTTACGAAAAATTTCCCAAAATTTGTTGACCAGTGTTATAAAAAAGCACACTGGCTCAAATTCACTAACCTTAAAGAACAAAACCTCAAATCTTTCCAAAATATAGACTTCACTTCCATCGCCAAAGCACTAGAACAATTTAATAAAATTATACTAAAAGCATGAAAAAAATTCATTTCCCCCATGTCCATCGCAAGCACTTCAATTCAAATTTATTCCCAGAAATCAACACCCTCATTAAACTTTGCAGTAGACTCAGACAAAATAAACTGACCCAAGACCAGATAAAATGAATCATAGACCTTAATGTCAGGATCAAGAACTTAATTACTTCTATACAAAAAAAAAAAATACCTGGTACCAGTGTGCTTAATCACTAAATTATAAAACAAACCACTAAAATATATTGCACTATAAAAAAAATCCACAGGTCTCACACTTGACTATATTCAACCAACGAAGCCATTTGTAAACAAAATGACAAATTATCTAAGCAAAAAAACCTATGCAATATTCTATTTAGGATGGATGAAATTTTGACGAACTTGTATAAACTGTTTAAAAAACTAAAGTTTGGATACGATCTAACAATTGAAAACGACCAACATAAAATATTACAGCATCATGGACCTCAACAGCTGAAGACCCACATCACATATCTAATATACATAAGGAACATTGAGGACCCAAGCTAGTTGCAGCTCTAACACAAATATTAAATATTAAATAACAATAATATTTTCTATTTGGAAACACACTGACATAATATATAATACTTTCTAAACCAAAAAGAAATACCCTCCTAATGATTCAGCATCTTGCTGTAGATTAGAACCGACTGCCCCCGGCCGCCAACCCCCGCCATTTTTAGCGACCCCGGCCCCGCCCCCGGCCAAAAATCAGGAAAAACCGGGGTTTTCTACCTTTTCAACCGGGGTTAACTGTAAATTTACACTAAATAATAGAAGGGTTAAATCAAACAAAATAAAAATTATATTTTAATTTCCATTACTCCTTTGTTATAAATTGATGCAAAAATATATTAAAACATACCTAAATATAATCAATTTTTTTTTTGGTATTAACTATGATTTCAAAATAAAAATTGAGGCCAAATTATAATTTCTTCCGAGTTTTTAACATAAAAATATTCGAAATTTGATATATCAAACTAATTCGAAAGGGAAATAAATATAATTGTTAAAATAATGTATTTATTTATTTAAAGTAAGTATCTTCAAGAAAATCAAATACTTCCAAAATCTCTTTCAAATTAATATTTATTTAATTGAATCAATATATATATATATATATATATATATATATATATATATATATATATATATATATATATATATATATATATATAGTATATATATATATGAGTATGTATATATATATATATATATATATATATATATATATATATATATATATATATATATATATATATAAATATTATATATATATATATATATATATATATATATATATATATATATATATATATACTACAAGGTTATTACATATATATGGCTATTATAGAGTTCTCGACTTTTGAAATTTCATATTACCAATGTAAAGCACACTTTTTTTAATGAATAAATGCGAAAAAGTTAGCGATGCACCAGGTTAGATGCTGACCATCAGTCACCTGCTACATGCGCTTTCAGATATTCATTTTGTGCTAAAATTCATCGTTATTACCATTATAAATCGTGATTCCACGATAGATCATCTTGCACAATTTAATCTGCAGGTCATCTCGCTGCTGCCACCTATATGTTTTTTATAGTATTGTGGGGATGTATATTAAGGTCTGATATGACATGGAATGAAAATATTGTGCTTAACGAATATGTCGTGAACTGGTGCTGAGTAGTGTCTTTTGTTTCAGTTGTGATAGTAGCACGGAGAAGAGTATTAATTTGTATTTTAGGAATGATCATATCAGTAAAGAGATATACATGCAACACTGGTAGGTGATTGTACTTCATGCACAAGGCATCGGTGATGGGGACAAGGCGATGGGCCAACATGTTACTGAGGCTGGGAGACAGTTTAGCCAATAGGCTGTTACAATGAAGAAGCTGCCAGGTTGTAATGAGAGATTAATTGTTATTTTTTAAGAGTATAAACGGAAGGCCAATTCTTATTGCAACACATAACTTCTTCATTTTAATGGCAAATATTGCCAAAACAATATGCCTGGGAGGTGGGATCCCCACTGCTCTATACTCAGTAGTCACTCATATATACAGTCCCCGCCAGAATTTTATCATATTTACCCCTACCCTTTATTAAACAATAGTTTATGAATTAGATATGTAGGACATTTTTGTCTCCCTCCTCACAACACCAACCCTAATGATCCTGGTAAACTATATTAACTTATTCATCCTTCAGTTCAGTATACGAGAGAAATGCCTTCCAACAACTCTATTCCCTTCCTCGATACTAACCACATGGAATAACAATCACTTGCAATCTATATATAGAAACCAACATTCGCACCAAACTATATACATTAGCTATCTAATCATTCCAAACACAAAATTAGCTGTTCTTGCCATCTCTATTTCTCCGTGCCGTGATATGCTCTCCCCTCTCTGCTGGCAGCACAACATGAAACTAAATACATCCGTCAACACAAATCACTTTACCATCCTGAGTTTTTCATCACAAAAGCATTTAACAAAGCAAAAGAGGTACTATAGCACCTTCCTCTCAAAAATAAAGGCAACACCTTCTTTTACCAATTCCTCAATTACCATTATATTCGTAAAAACAAATATTACCAAAAATATTACCCTCATTCCATCAAATAACATCACCTTAAAAAACATTCTCAAAACCCCAAAACGAAAAGAAAATCTCCCCCAAAAGCTGTATATATCACATCCCCTGCAATACTTGCAATAAAACATATATATGTGAGACAATAGATTTAAAAGAAGAAAATCAACACAAACAGATGACCTGCACAAGGACAGCATAAATTTAGCTTTAACAAGTCATAGGCGAACACAGGCCACTCTATCAATATCTATAAGATAAGATCAGAAATATCAATCCACACGAACTATTTATGAAAATCTTCATAATCTTTTGCATTTATAATAGTAACAAATACAATAAGCATCCCAGTGAAGTTAAGATAGATTTACAAACAAGTGAATATCTGTAACATATCAAAATATTTCAACATATGTTTTGTTTTTTTTACTTAACCTGACCTGGTTTAACAAATTTAAAGTCATGAAGATCAAGAAAGCAAAAACCACGCCAGCCCCTAGCCTAGAAGAGGTCTCAAGGTATCGTGACAAAAAATTAGCTCTTTTTCTTAAAATTTATTTCATATTAAAAAGTGTCTTTAACAATATTTTTAATTTGTGTACATTTAGTAATAAAAATGAAGTATTAGTAAAAACATAAAATACTGCAACCAAGGGTCAGCAATATATCACTACCACAAAAAGTGTTTTAACATATATATATATATATATATATATATATATATATATATATATATATATATATATATATATTATATATATATATATATATATATATATATATATATATATATATAATAAGAGTATATATATAAGTATAATATAAGAGAGTAGCAAGGATATATATAAGGTTGTTAAATAGAACTGACGAGAAGAAAAGACAACAATTGGCAAAAGTTTGCGGACAGAGCAGCATCGTAATTTACAGCATGTATAGATATATATATATAAGTATATGGCAAGGCGAAGTTTATAATGAAAACGCAGCGTTTACGTGATAAATGCGAAACGGTACAACACCAATTCGAATCAACGAAGTACAAGGTA